>NDXB01017816.1:10066-20109 GCA_002631895.1 Agapornis roseicollis
GGGGGGGGGGGGGGGGGGGGGGCTTGCAACCGTTACTATTTCTCGTCGCTTTAAAGCTGATATTTTCATGCTTTTCTCCGAAAAACATGCGCTAGAAACTTTCTTTTCCTTTTTCTCTCTGAACAAGAACCCGAGAAGATCCCGCCAGCGCACGGCCGCTGCCCCAGCACCTGCGGCTGCTCCCGGCCGGGCCCTTCTTCCATCCTTGCCACCCTCCCTGCCTCCATCCCCCCTTGGCTCCCTGTCGCCCTACCCCAGCCCTGCCCTCATGGCTCCGGGCGCGTCTCGTTACCTCTCGGCCTCCGCGTCCTGGACAGGAGGCAGTCCTTGAAGAGGGACGGCCCCGGTGTCGCGGGCTGGGGAGAGGGCGCCCGGCTCCCCCCACAGAAGCAGTTCGGGAATCGGGGGCAGAACGGCTCATCGCAGCCGTGCTGTTCGCCCACGTGGCAATATATACAGTTCGGGAGGAAGCCCAGCCTCGGGCTGAGCTTTCCAGGAGAGTCAGCCCTCCATTTTGGTAGGTGGCATCCCTACAACCTCTGCTGTCAGAAATGGCACGGCATGTCAAGTTGCTCTTTAGACTTCATTCCCGTCAAAGAGGAGAGTATGCAGAGATAGTGGCTGAGCTTGGCTGTACAGGCAAAGCTACAAAGTCTGTGTGATCTTTACTACATCTTCTGTGTGCCTGTGTTTGACAAATGTCTTGGCACTTTGCATGGTGTTTGCCAAATGCATTACAGAATACTTTGTGATACTTCTAGAAGCTAAAGGCTGAGGAAAAGAACCTAATTTGTTTACAAGTCGCTTATAAATTGTGTGATGATATCTGCATTAACATACGCCAACATTCTAAAACTCAAAAAAATTATAAATGGTTCATTTTTTTTTTTTAGTAAAAGAGTAATACAGTTAACATACAGATCTCCACTTTAAAGAACACAAAAGAGAGTCATGTGTTTGGAAAGAAAATAAACTTAACCTAGAGATATCATGAATGAAAATAAATGTGGGAATGTTAAGAAAAACATCTTTCACTTCAGAAGGTACAGATTGTGTACAGGCTTACAGCAGAGCTAGTAATATGTTACTTGACCTATTTTTTTAAGCCAATGAAGGATTTAGGTTAACTTCATCGTTCTGTGTTTTTAACCACTTTCTTCCAGAAACACAGCAGCAGTTTCTAAAGCTACTGCATGTCACAGTGTCTATACAAGAGTCTCGTTTTGAGAACATTTCATAATACAGCCTGTTCATATTCGCATTAAACCAATAAGTTTTGTTCTTCATTTTCATAGTAGGCTCATCAGCAAATTCTTATTGTAAAAAAAGATCTTTAAATTTTTATTTAATGAAGAATCTTTATCTCAAAATTTTTTCAATGCTAAGCAGCTGAATTAGCTGGGGAAAAAGAAATTTTTTCATTACTCCAGCAATTTAGCTGCTATTTCAATCAAGAGTGTCTGTAGTAGAGACCTCTTTCATTCTTAACCTTAGGGAATGTGTTGCGTAGACGAGAGACCTACAAAATGAGGAATCTTGGACAAGCAACAGTTTTGATATGGTACTATCAACTGAGACTGTATTAAATAATACATTGTATGATTTAGGAGATTATCTCCAGCACTAATATTGATGTCACACTGAGTTGTGCCACTTGCTCATATTTAAGTATGAGAATTCAAACAATATATAAAATAATTACACTGTACATGTAAAGGAAGAATTCCATCACACAGTGAATTCAGCCTCTCAAGAAATATGAAAGTACTGATGTGTATTTGTTGGTTCTTCCTGTGCAGTCCTCAACCAAACTTGAACACACACTGACTCTCCAAGAGTGAAAGATGTGCATCTACCGATGTTACCCACTTATCTACCATCTGTGGGTTGTGTCTATACCTTCACTTTCTTATAGATGTCCCAAAAGGGGACTTTTTTCAATTCTTTTCTTTGAGGAGAATTCATCACTCCATGATGCCTGTAAATGGAAGGCAAATTATGACAGGAAAATTTAAACTACCTTTGGATTGCTCTTGGAAGAGAAAAACACCTTTATAGAGGTTGTATTAGAACTCATTTCCAGAATTGCAAGCACTTAATGGAGAGCTGCTGCTGCTGTACTTTGGTAATTTCAGTGAACCACTTCTTTTTATGTTTATAAAAATACATAATGGTACACACATACCCTCTTTACAATTGCTAACAGGAAATCTCAAGACAGAAAGGTACATTTTTGCCTCAGTAGTAATTCTATCAAAATCAAATTATAATTGTGATTCTGACATTCTTGAAGTACAAAAATAATCTATGACCATTTCAAAAACAGTGAAATAAATAGTTGACGTACGCCCAACTTTTTGACAACTTGGATAATTACTATAATGCGTTTTAAAAAAGCTGAGCAAAGCTACAGTTCCAGTAACAAACTTTGTCTTTATCTTGCTGAAGTAAAACACATAGGTCTGTGCCATGAGGTAACAAGAAGCATATTCATTGAAAAAAAAAAAAATGAAAATGATGCTACATGTTTCCCAAACATTTTAAAGCAAATGCTAGCCTATTTTTAAACCACATGAAGTGCTTTGAAGAGCTTGGGAGAGCTACAGTTGCTGTTATTTTGATTTTTCTTTAAGGCTTTCTCAGCCCCTCACAAAACCAACAACTCTGAAACTACCTTTTTCAATCAAAATAATTAAGACCTTGCTTTATGGCATCCAGTCATGATGTGAAAAGCTTAGGATGTGGTCGAGAAGCTTTACAGAAACTGATGTCCAGACTGAATCTTCCTCTAAAACAGTTTGTCAGCCGTACATAGACAAATAATGAAATTCTATCCTAGACTCAGCCTAGTTCAATTCATGTAGTATGTCATATTACCCACTGTTTCGAAGGTGCCTTCACAGAGGATTAAATCACCTGTATTTCGGAACTTATGTAGGTACACAAAATAAATAGAAACTTTATGATTCTTATTTATTCAATAATTGACTTCAGAGCAGGGTTGCCTGGATAAAAAATAATTGCATATCAATCAGTGTGCATCCATAAATCTGAATCAGTAAGGTGTAAAAGTCTGCCTTTCTTCAGAAGTACTATTTAGGATTAACTGAATTTAATGGGAACACTATGAGTGCTATGAGGGAAAATTCGTCCAGGGCAAGGGTTTTTGCAGGGTGTACCATAGCACATACCCTCTTTTCTTCATGACAGCAGCAAGTCTGCAACTGTTGGAGGTGGAGTTGAATTACACAATAACATGTAAAGGGAGGAGTAATTTACTCTATGTAACTGAGTACATATCTACATACCTACTTTTAAAACCATGAAGGTGTTTGTATGCCTGTGTAACTTGTATCATTCTTTACTGCAACTTTTTGACACTTCTTTTTCTTTATTACACTGGTTACTTACATTTTTACCAGTACTTTGAAGCAAACCATCTGAATTAGCACCTTAAGGTTTTGGTTTCCATTTTTTTTTTCTGCGTTATTTAAAAGCAGACTTCAGACCATGACTATTTGATCTAAGAGTAATAAGCAAAGGACCAGATGGTGGAGTCTTTCCAATTACAAAAACGTTTAAAGACAGCTGTACCATATAAATGCTCATGTAGGAATCATATGCTTGCAGCATCTGCTGAGTTTTGGCCATGCCTCTAAGATGCTGTATCTGTTCTGAGGCATGAGCTAGGGTGAGGCTTACTTTCCCATATGCTTTTTTTGGGGTGGAGGTCCTTAGACCATAGGCAGGACCTACCACTGGGTCTTATATTTGGTGGAAAGAAGTAAACACTACTTTCAGCCCTGTAACACCTTTCATGGGAGAATCATAGGGAGATGTGCTAAGTTGATATGACTGCTTTGTATTTATTATTTTACAAGAATAAAAGACAGGGTTTTTTAGCCAGAGGAACACATCCTGTACTTGTGAATTTTCTGCAATACCATCCCACTCTCACAAACAAACATGTGAAATATACTTCTGAGAACACTGCTCTGATGAGTCACGTTCCTGGTAGTGCAAAGGCACATCCAGAAAATAACCAGCCTGGAGACACTACTTCCAACCTGATGCAAGAAAGTACTAGTAGAGCAGGTATAACACTGTGAAAATACTGTTACTACTTGTGGGTTGATGGCAATGCAAACGTATCATTTGAGAAGGTCACATGCATGTAGCTGAAACCATTCAGAACTTGCGTTTTCCTTCCAGACTTCATATTTTCCTCTTTTCTTTGCCAAAGATGTTCCCTATCTCAGTGATAAGAGATTGAATGAGGACTGAAGAATTGTGCCCTCCCTCATGATCTGCATTCAGAAGTTACTCTCAGTTACAGTGTTGTTTCACAGCCTTGTTTTCCTGGCTGTCTAACATGAAATCTGGATAACCCTTTCTCGCAGATCTCATGATGACACAAGCCGTGTTGTTGAAACAGCATGTTCTAAAATAAAATGAACAGTACGTTCAAATTATACATGCAGCGTTCTGGCAGCCAGTACCACACTGCAAATGAATAAAGTTCTGGAAAGGACCATAAGGAAGCAGCTAAAAAAAATGAAGCTGAAGTGTCCTGTGTTTGCTCTTCAAAATAATACAGGTACTGGGCAAATGTTTTACAATATATGATCACTTTAATTATATATTAAAATTGCAATAATATTCTTCAAGTGCAAATGATCTTAAGTGCTCTGACTCAAGTAAATGAAACTGCTGTGTTAAGCTAAACTGTATCTCATGTATTTTTATTAAATATATTTACCACCCCACATATTAGCTTATGAGCAAGACAACGTTTGACAGAAAACCAATAATATAAAATACAAGTTATTTTAATACACTTAAGCTATGGTTCTACCCATCCACTAACTTGGAACATTTGCTTGGGTTACATTAAGTCAGAGGTTTTAATTCTTTATTATTTTCTCCTTTTGTAAGGAAAAATAATAATTCATAGTTTATTTTATTTAACAACAAAGGTAAAATAGGCAAGTCCTGATTTATTTTACTGATTTCAGTTACACAAGAGTGTAAAGTAAGTATCAAATTTCTAAAGTGGGACAGGGTACCTTACTTTAGTCAGCTTGGTCCTCATACCTCATAAGGATGGATAAATTATTGATGAAATATACAATAACAATATTTAAATGACAAAGTAGCATCTTTTCTATTTATCTTTAATATTTCTTTTTTTCTAAGTAAGTTGCTGATTGTTAACTTTCTTTTTTTGTCATTGTGAGATTTGGAGAGGTGAAGGAAAGAGACTGGCCTCAGAAGATTACTGGAATTCAGAGGTACTAAACATCTTTATGATTTTGCTGTTTTATAGTGAAAAGAAAAATATATTATTTAGGAAAAACCAACACTTAACAATTTTCACATATGCACAAAAACATAATGGAAAGAGAAAGAATATGTACCACTGCCCGACAGTAGTAGGATTTCCTAGCATCACTCATGAAAGTAACAACTAAGTAATTCTGAAAATAACATCAGGTTTCTTTGGCAAAGTATTTAAAAGGTGACTGTTTAGAAAACATGGACCCAGTTCTGAGGATTAAATATTCTCAAAAAATTGATGCTTACCTATGTATCATCACAGATTTACTCATGTGTGATTACTGCTTCTGCTTACCTACAGATGTCTAATGGTATAATCCATTTAAATTGGGTATCAAAAAAATTAAGGAACTCCAATCACTGGGCCATGTAAGCTTAGATAAGTTTCTGCTTGATTTTATGTTATTAATTTATCAGAATAATACTAGCTGAGCTTTTATAACTGATCCAACTATATATCTTTGAATACTTTTATTAGCATACAAATATCTAGGTTTTATTAGGAGACATTAACTTCACTAAATGTAAGATATATAACAAACCCAGCTTTGGTGCTGTTGATCATCATACCAGTATTTTACACATGATGTAAAGCTGGCAGAGGCACAGGAGTGATTCAGCTCACCATAAACCAGATAGCAATAGCTGTGTTCATAGAAGTTACATCCCTCATAGAGCTGGGAAATGTCTCTTGCCACCCTTTTTGTACATATTTTAGAGAACTTTACATATAAACTTTATATATTTAGAAAACTGCCTAGCCAAGGTTAATCATGCTTTGAAGGAGTAAAAACGCAGGGATACTTCCATATACAAACAGCAGATACTATAACCTGTTTCTACAGATAGTATTTCAATTTTAAAATAATTGCATCTTTTTTCTTTGATATATAATTAAAAAATCCATGAAAATTTATTCTGAGTTTTGATGACTTAGCACAGAGAATCTGTGGGTTACGTTCTTCATTTGAGCAGCTTCCATTTTGCTGCATTACAATGGCCAAAACAACTTTTAAAAAAGTAGAATCTTGAGTGGAGAAAAAGAATTACATTTTGTGAATAGTTTGAAAGTTTTATTTCATGTTTATTTGCACTGAGAAGCAACATTAAATCATCCAAAATTATTATAAATATTGCCCACTGTACAATTCATTTGGAAAGCCAAGACCTTAGTATTGTTTTCTTAATAAAATACTCCAAGAAACCTGAACTTGGAAGTCCCTTTTAAGAGGGAGGAGAATTTTGTACTCCTAGGGATTCCTGCTTCTTGCTTCCTCCCCATCTGAGGAATCAGATGGTCAAGCAGCAGGAAAAAGAAATATTTCAAATGTTTTCATGTTGGATTTTGTCAAATCTGATGCTGTGCCTGTTTTGTTTTGTTATCTTGTTTAAACAGAATACTCTCATTCCATACAGCATACAAATGAATAAATGTTTTTCTGACAAACCCGATTTAAAATTACTCCATTCCTTAAAATCCCTTCTTTAATATAAATGATAGAGGAACTCTTGATACATCAGCTCTTTAACACTATTGCTAATTTTCTTAATGGAAGGGTAAGGACTCACAGGACTCCTTACAGGTTTATTCTAAAATATGTTATGTTCTATATCCCTATATCCCCAATAACTTTTAGATATATACCAGCAGAAATACACAAAAAATGTTCCTTGAAAAAAATGTATTTCAGAAAAAAAAAGGTGTCTGTATGGTTAGCCTAGAGCAGATTTAAACTCTTGAAAACATGATCACTATTCACAATTATTTAACAAATAATTAATAAGCAGATACATTTGCCAGGTTGACACAGTATAAATTAATTAAATCCATAAACATTTCTTCAGCTCTCCCAAGCCATTTTATGTACTGGTTATTTGTAATTTTCTACTCATGCTATCTGATTGATGTTGTTCATATGGATGCTTAAAGAAAGCTAATAAATGAAGCAACAATTTAGATGAATTCTTGGCTTTTTGAAACAAATAGTTTCATGTATTTCCCTAGTTATTCCTTTGATTGTAAATAGTTTTTGTTCACTTCTATATAGAAAAAGAAAAGGCAGAAACAATTTAGTGTGTTATGATTCTCACTATTCTGTACAGAAATTCTCTTTTCGAGTATCAGAGATCTACTGCGATTCCAGTAATAAGTTGTACTAGGATTTATGAGCAAAACACAGTGTAAATCATGACATGAAGACATGTAATTCTGTTTTCTATGACTCATCAGCTTTTTCACAGTTCCCACCTTCATATGTATATATATGTATATAAAAATAACTGTTGTTTTTGTTTTAGTTTTTTAAATTGTGGATTAAAAGAGGAGGATATTCAACCTTTCTTCCTATAACACAGCTCTTCTCTTACAAGTTTTCATTCCTTCTTTTTCCTGTCTCTTCACTGAGAGTTGAAATAGCAGTGAACTGATATTCAACTGAATTTTTATCTACAATCTCCAATTCTGCCAGAATCCTGTAGAAAGCAAATCTTTAAACCAGAAGATTACAAGTAACCTACTAAATGTTTTATCAAATTCTTAAAAATTGGTAAAAATCAGATTTGCAGAATGTTTCACTCAATTGTTGTGATTGTCTTCTAGTCTCTTCTGTGGTTAAATGACAAATATTAACAATATTGCACAAATTCTGTTTGCTATAGTGAAAAAAGAGCTGTATTGAAACACAACACAAAGCAAAAACTCCCTCTATAAATTACTGTCTTATTTTGCATCCCCATAATCCAGCATCATCAGAGTACATTAAAGGTTTGCCATTGGCTTCAGTGAGTATGGAACGAAATTCTCTATTTTGGGTGGGGTTTTTACCATTTAAAACTTTCAGCAAGACAGAAATGAGCTGTAGCTTTCCTCTGAAGACAGGCTCTCATTCTCCAGCTACTCTCATTTTGCTAGATCTTAATGTTCTTCTTGAATGCCTTAGAAACTTTATCTTCCTGTTTGGCACAGTTCTAAATTGGCTTAAATCATATTTATCCAACAGTTACCTGCATTATATTTTCAAGGGTAATTTGTGTCCTTCTAGAGCATTTATTTCTTGTGCTCTGTAGGGTTCCATTTTGGCCCTTTCTTACTCAGCAATCCAAAGCTGCCTGTACACAGGGTTGTTCATTGGCATGATGCTGGGTTTCATTTCTGTGCTGACAAGACAGAGATCTATTTGTCAACCAAACCAGCAATTTCAAACAATGTTATTACCATATTGACAAGCTGGTGACTATAAAAGCTTCTACGAGCACCAATTTTCTTCAGTTAAAATCAGACGAAACTGAGCTGTTCATGGCTGGCCCATGCCATCAACCCAAACCCACTTGAACTTCTAACCCATCTTTAAAATTCAACCCAGGTTCATTGGTTAAAAACCTTAGGTGGTTTTTGATTGCCAGCTCTTCTTTCAGGATTGCAGTTAAAAGATTAAGGCTTTCTATCATTAGTTGAAATAAATGTGCTTTGCTTATTGCTCATTCATGCTTTTATGTTCCCTGGATTAGATTGTTTTAATGCCCTGCTTGCTGATCTGCTGATGAGACTGATTATCAAATTTCATCTTGTATAGCAAGTCCTTTTTCCAGGGCAATGTATTGTACAGACTAATGCATGTTTCATACCTGCTATTCTCTCATGGTGGCTGCCAATACACCACAGAATCTATTTAAGCTGTTACTTCACTGGTCCTACCAAGTTTTTAATGAACTTTGACTTACCACTAAGAGATATTCATCAGGGGGCTGTTCCTACCAGTTAAGTTAAATTAATGGAAGCTTTATCACTGATTTCAGAAAAAATGAGCTGCAAACCCACATAGCCTCTACTCATGTTCTTAAAGCTGTCCCATGGATACTGGGTGATGGCCTTCTTCTCATATCCTATATAATTTTCAGGAAAAGCTGGTGTATCTCAACTGGCAGATTCAGAAGCATTTTCACTTCCTGAATCCAGGTGTTTGTGCATTATGGCTATATCCCACACACTGAAGAGAAACCTAGATATATGCACCAGTTCTTTGCAAGCTCCACTTTCTTCTGAAGGAAACCCTCATGTGCGGTCCACCCTTCTGTCAGGTTGATCAGAGGAGTAGGACTGACAGAGGCAATCTGGGACTGCTGTGTCTGGTGGAGGTTTAAGTACTTCACAAGGTGCATGAGATTTGTATTGTTTTCCAAGGAGTTCTGGCTTGTGAAGGTGTTCTGCCAGCTGCCATGGATTAAGGAGCTGCTGAATTTTATTTTGGTCCTCGTAGTAATTTTAAGAATTTGGACTAAGCAGTCTTGACTATTAACTAATAAATAAATAACCCTGGAAAACAAACTTGATAATACTAAAGGTCTTTCCAACCTAAATGATTCTGTGATTCAGGCAACCTTATTCAAACAAGTGCCTTACTTCTTGGGTGGTGCTAATGAAGCCAGTGAAAATTCCCCATAACAAAACATACTATAACCTGAGTCAGCAGCAGTCATATGGCAGAATCGCTAGCCCACCTTACTGGCATTCCTGATGACTTGTGTTTCTGCTGGAGAGTTGATTACTGATTCTTGTGATCACTCAGGTGCGTACACTTAGGTATGGCTTCAGGACTAACATGTTTAATTATTTATGTCCAATATGTTCTTATCAGTTAAAAAAAAAAAAAAAAAAAAAAAAAAAAAAAAAAAAAAAAATAAAAAAATTTTTTTCTAAGATTATGAGT
>NDXB01017816.1:23805-62076 GCA_002631895.1 Agapornis roseicollis
CCCCCCCCCCCCAGCAGAAGCAGGCAATCTGGCTAAACATATGTAGCATTATGTAATGCCATAGGAATGGCTGCTGTTGGCGGTGAACGATGGAAAGGCAGCAATGAGCAGATAGCTAACCTTACTTCCCTTGATTCACATCTAATGGCAATTTGCACCATTTTAACACCAAGTACCTCCCATGTAATGATTATATAGTGTTACTATAAAACCTTGTGGTTCATCTGCAGAAACATTTCTCATGCTGGAGTTCTCTGTGGAGACACAGTTCTAAAAATTGGTATGAAGGGAAGATTAAATAGATCAAGAGCATAAAAACAGATTACAGAATAAATATGGTCTTGTAGATCAGTTCACCTGGGAGATAGGAGCTTACACTCAACGATTCTCCTACTGACTTCTGTAATACTGGACAAATTGCTTTGTCGCTCTGCACTTCAGTTTCCTGGATTTGAAAGTAGGGTAATGCCTTTTTCAGCTCTTTTTCTGCCTTATCTAAGCATGCGGCAATGCAGCAGAAATACTTCCATTAGACATTAGCACTCTGTCTAGCCTATGGATCTTAGTTAAGTCTGCAGCTTAGAACAAATAATTGTCAACTTATAAACATGCTTCATTTTGGTTTTGGTTTCTATTATCTTTCCTTGTAGATCATGCTATTTGTTTCATCTTTCTCTCAATCCCCCTCCCCCCCCAGAAAAAAAGAACAGTTTTTGCCAAGAACCAAAGAGCACAATCAGTAGAGAAATAATTTTTATATTTGTTTTTAAGCAACCTGATAATTGTTCACTGCCGTATTGTCTATTTTTTACCTAGTTCTAAAAAATCCGTAATAGTACTTCTTTATATTAATAAAGCTATTCACTGGAATAATCTTGACTTACACCATTAGTGAGATGTAAAACAAGGTGAAAACCTTTGAAAAAGTACTTAGAGGAATAAATCTGTAACAAAGAATATGCTTTTTTTCTATCATAATTGGACATTTAAGAGGTATCTACTTTATCAGTGACAATTCAGAGCGACAGTGCCTGGCTTAATCCTGTAAACTTGGAGATAATATTACAGAAATTGTAGTTGTACAATTTTCAAAGTGAGCAATTTTAGCAAGTTAATTGTGCAACGTTGTTTATGAATTTAAACCACACAATATGTTGTTCACAGACATGCATAGCGGACTCCTTGTATTGAATGATGGTTTAAGGAGAAAAAAAAATCAATAAAAAATAACTGGTTTTGGAGCTACAATGATTGATTTATGAGGTAAAATTAGAAGTGCCAAGTACGTATTTGTTGGCTACTCACCAGCTAAGTGGATGGGGTCGTATGAAAAATATATATAACTAACTGCAATGTGTGGATATCAAGGAATCAGGGAAATTATTTAAAGTGAAGCAGAAGGATTAACTGAGAAGTAAATGGTGAAGATCTAAGAAAGGCAATTGGCTGCCAAGGGAAAATAGGCAAGAATTAGATGTTCTTGCCTTTTAAAGTCTTCTCGGATGTTAAGGTAATGGAAGCTCTATTCTTTGAAATTTTAAAACAGCTGGATTGAACAATATCACATTAAAAGACAGCACTTTGGTAACATCTGTCATTAATATCTTGCTTTTTAAGTAATGGTGAGATTTTGAATGAAATGCTACCCAATATAGATAACAGGAACTATCTTCCTCTAATGAAGAAAGGAGCTCTGTTGTACTGAGGGATCTGACTTCCTGGTACTTACCAAGAAGTACTGGAAGTACTTTCCATTTGTAATTCATTTGAAGAAGAAAAAAAAAAAAAGGATGTCATTACACTTGGTGAATGTCACACAAGTTCATGGTCAGTTCCATTAAAGAGATCTACACCAAGTAGTTCTCAGTTTACATAATGTCCGTGCCCTACAGTTTTGCTCTACCTTTTTTTACTAACNTCCATTTGTAATTCATTTGATTTGAAGAAAAAAAAAAAGGATGTCATTACACTTGGTGAATGTCACACAAGTTCATGGTCAGTTCCATTAAAGAGATCTACACCAAGTAGTTCTCAGTTTACATAATGTCCGTGCCCTACAGTTTTGCTCTACCTTTTTTTACTAACAAATATTACCTGAACAACAAGTTGAAGAAGTCACTTGTTTTATTTCACTGGATTTCTTTCTATGAACTTGTAACTTAACACAAGTATATAGAATCATATTAATGTACATGGCCTATTTGGAAGAAACAAACCAAAGCAATACACTAAACTCACTTCTTCCACCATCCTCTGAACTTGCACTAAGCAAAGCAGAGTCTAAATTCACCATTAGCTGAATTCCACAAGCATCCTGCTATCCCTTTTTTTCAACTAGCCTGCTTCAGGAGAAAAAAAAGCCCTAAAAGTATTTCTGTGAAAATTACAGTAGTCAAACGGCAGAAGTAGATGGGTTTAACAAGTATGTTTGTATAAATTAATTAGAAAGTTAATCTAAGTGTCTCCATATTGATAGGTCTTGAATTAAGCTCTAAAATTAAGGAAGCTTCACTTTTCTATGAAACAGCAATGAACAGTGGACATTAATATAATTTGTTTTTAGGCTAAAGCAAAATAACAAGTACACTTTTCCTAGATTGTCAACTGTCATTTATTTTGACATAGAAGGAGAATACATGGATCATATATTACTTTGATTTTAGATAAATAATTCCATAAAAACATTACAGAGCAAAAACACTGCATCAACAGGGAGTTTTAATCCATGAATAGCTGATGCCCCAAAATGAATGAAATTCACCCAGATCTTGTGATTCTTATTTTCTGTTGAGCACGTGTATATAAATGTCTATGTTTCACAGTCTTTGTGTATAAACAATGTAACATATATAGTTTATACAAAAGCAGTTTTATTTTCACTCAGATCCACGTAACTGCTTATGAAGATATATGGATCAGCTGAATTAACTTATTTCTACAACTCAGCTTTGTATTCGTTTTCCATATATTCTCCTGTCAAAACAACCTGACCCTTCTTCCACCTGAACATTAACACACATTATAAACTCCAATTCTTCCTTTTTCATCTGGAAATGTTTCTTTATACTTTGTCAACTTTATATCTCATATTTTCATTGCACTTCAGTCATGAAACTGCAACAGGTCTGAGTGACTACATTTGAGTGTGTGTTTACACTCTTATGTCATGTACAACAGAATGACATTTTGAACTCCCAGACAAAAGCAGACCATATGTACAGTATATCAATGTATTTTATAACATTTCATATAAAAATGAAATGGAAGTTCATAATAATCTGACACTATTGTTTTTTTCTGGTGCAATTTTTCAGACTTATCGCCACTAATTGGAGATTTCTGTATATGCTAACAGTTCTGTTCATCTGCTCCATAGATTAAGGTACGATTATATTCTCCCCAAAGAAAGAATGACAATTAAGCACTATAAGATAACTAACAGAAAAAAGAAGTTCCTATTTAGCAATCTAGCAAACTGCTAATAGAAGACCATATTACAAAAAAATAGCTGCAGTTGTCATGAAAAAAAAAACCAAAAACAAAAACCAAAAAAACCCCAAAACCAAAACATAAACCAAACCAAATCAAAACCCCAAAACACAAAAAACCCCCCAACAATCTGCTAGATTTCATTTGTTATTGAATAAGTGAGTACAGTCATAATGAATAAATAGAGTACAGTCTACTACAGATGACCTGGTGACCTTCTAGGATTACAGACTAGAGCATGGGCTATTCAGCCCAAAGGTTAGGGCCCATGTCCAAAACTGGGAAAGGAGCCAAATGTTCATGGTCAAAATCAGGAACCAGAAAGTCAAACTAAGGGTCAGCAGCCAGAGATAGGAATATGTATCAGCCCAGGAATCACAAGCTGAAATCAGAAACCCACAAGAAGAAATTACAATTGCAGGGCACAATGCAGAGGTGGATCTGAGAATGTACAGTACGATGTGCAAAAGGTTGAACTGGGGTTCCACCTCAGAGAGCTGCTGTTGAGTCACTGCCTAACATGCTCTGGCTGCCCACCTTAAAATAAGGTCCAAAACTTAAAATGAGGTCCAATCAGGTCCAAACTGTAAAGAACCTGATTTATTACTACAGAAGAAGGTCTTATCCTGAATTAGCAATGCAGAGGATAATTTGAAGATAAGGCATTTGGTGTATATTTTTTGAACAGTACATAATGTGTATTTGCTTTCAACATGCTGCAAATGGGACAGCCATCTGCCAGCCCAGTGCTGGTCTGCATTGTCTAACAGGCATGGTTACTAGCAGAGAGAATTCCCCTCATTTCTCACAAACCCAACAACCAGCTATAGTAGACATATTTTTGCAGAGGGTGACCGCATATAAAATTGTCCATTTCTACACCACAAATGCAATTAGTCTTACAATAGATTCTAGGTTAAATGTTCTTTATGCTTGTGATTTTGAAAAGACATATTGACCTGAGAATGAGGGCAAAAGCTTAAAAACATCTTGGCACAAGAAAGATTAATATTCACGTATGTTACACATATCTACAAGAATATCCAAATGAGTAGTAAAACAAGTGCCAGTAGAAAACTATCTTGTTGCATCAAGATAATTGCAGCCACAGAAAAAAATGTCCATTAAAAGTATGACAAATAAGCCAGACTTCTACCCTTCCAAACTGTCTGGGTGTTGAGAGAGATCGAAACACTTCTCAGTATCATACCTGTTAGGCAGATTAATAGAAAACTACCATTTCTGCTGCTGACACTGCCAGCTCCAGATGCATTACACCCACATGCCACTTTTAAATTCAGTACTAGCATGCAACTTCCAAATCTGTTGAAAGCAGGAATGAATTAAAACATCACTATGAGAAGAAGGGTAGAATGGGCCATGAACTTTTCCTTGTTCACACATAGATCTGCTCAAGCAAGTTTTGGAGCCACTGCTTTGGAAGTGCTGCACATCCCTTGACTGGAGTGTTCTCCACTACTACAGCAGTGCAGCTCCTTATAACAGCTCTCATTAAATTTTTCCAAATGGATAAATTGAGCTTATGTATATAAGAGATCCTAGACATATAAGAATATAAATATGCAAATATTGTGTAGTGGGTCAGACCACCAGCATCTTTCTTAGAAAAAAATCATGTTGAGGATTTTGTTATGACCTCACCCTAGTTTTCTACATGAAAGAAAAATATTGTCTGACTTCCTTCATAGCATATTCTACATCTTATTGACAAATCACTTATGACACTAATTTATTAGCATAAAAATATTACTACACTCAAGACAGCCTGCTTTGATTTACTACATCAGGGTTTTTCATATGCCAAGGTCCTATCATTGCTGCTTGATCATTAAAAGACCCTTGGGTTTTTTCTTCTTTTATTTTTTTGCACAACAGAAGAGTTTTGCCCTGTTGCCTTGGCTAAAATCCTGAATATTGGAATGGCTTTGCAGCTCAAGGGCAGATTCACTAAAATTTTTTTTTTGTTTAGAACTTTGCATTAGCTCTTAGCCATTAAAGTCAATGGCAAAGTAGGGAAAAAGGGGCTATGCAAATACAGAAAAGGAAAAATCTAATGACAATTAGAGGCAAGATGCTTAAATTGCAGTATTGTTTTTATCTTCCATATGTGAAAACTACCTTTATTACATGCAGAGGAACTACATACATGCATCTCTTTTTTCATTTAGGTAGTGCTTCAGGGGTTGATATCTGCTTAATTTTGTGGAAACATCAACACTGCATCATAGAAGCTAGACCCTTTGACTGTACCCAGAGTCACTTGCTGAATTCCACAGAAGACAGAGACATGAAGAAATGTAGGAATTAAAGTCTTTTTGCCACATTGTTTTATTACACGGAAGATACTGGCTTATTCTGTAAGGTGCTGTTCCAGATTTTTTTCTCTCTCTCTCAGTTTGTTTCCCTAGGGCAACCATGTGCAGCCAGTGGCGGGCTACTGGTACCAGTCAAAGTAAGCAAGCCCTGCATCACTAATACTCCAGAGTACTAGAGTCCATTCAGAAAACTGAGACTACAATGAAAACTTACACTTTATCAATTGCATAAATTGATTTGGTATTTTGAAAAAGAAGGCAAGGTTTCATTGACCTAAAGCTTGTGGCTCAGAAGAAAACCATAAAAAAAATCTTTTGGCTTATATTCAATTCAAGGATCTGTATCTGGTAAAATTAACAAACACATCTTAACATGTAACCGAAGATAACCAATTATTTTATCTTGTCTCTACTTCTTCAGCCAATAATAATTGAAACCACATAAGCCAAAACAATTTCACTGTTATTTAAAAATGAGCTATCTGAATGGGAGAGGAATAAAAAATTCAGTCACATTTTTTAATCTTTAATGTGTGATTCTCAGAGATTTTTATATGCATGTTTCAGCAAAGGCTATTTTAATTGTAGCAATAATTTGAGCACCTGTTTAATGTGCACTTACCAGTCTCTCAGCCAGACCAGATCATGCTATATGTATTTGCAAAGAAAATGTTCTTTTTATGTCTGTAAAGTAAATAATTCATTTGCTTACAAGGAGGCAAGTTTGCTTATTAACACAGGACATAAAAGCATGCTGATGTTATATATTCAGCATGAAATATAGCACAAAATTTTTAAATACAAGTATCAAAATAGTATATAGGTCCAAGTTCAATTTATATAAATAAGCAAAAGCTAACTGGTGATCATTTAAGTTGCACTAATGGAACATGCCCTACACATGCAGGCACACACCTTAAAAGCTGTGAGAAGTATACTTGCTCCATTTGATCTTCACACCACCCACCAGCATGGCCGATAATGTACTGAAATACCCTAATGTTTTTCCTTCTCTCTTCCTCTCCAGCAGATAGGAAAGCACAGTATATACTCAGCTGCTCTCTAGCAGATAGGAAAGCACAGTATATGCTCAGCTGCTTCTAGCTCTCGTTTGGAAACAAAATCTTTAATAGGAACTTTGTACACATATATATCAAAAAGTCAGCACATCTCATTGTCACATACGCCACACATTAGAAAGCTTACTCTGTCCTAGGATTGCTGAGATACTTGGCAAGACAGATGGCCAGTCTCCCTGTCTCCCTGATGGCGTCTGCACTGCTGCAGACTTGTCATGTAATTCATTGAGTTGAACTTAGCACATAAATTTTCAGTTATGACTAAAAAATTGGAAAACTCTCCACAGATGAAAACCGCATGTCCATACTGTTAGTCAACCAGGGAGCACTTTGGGGAACAAGAGCAGGAGCAGAGGATCAATCCCAGAGTGTGAGTGTGACGTACAGAAAAGAAGAATAAGCTAAAAGAAACACTGTCAAGAAACAAATTGTGTGTTAACTCTTGAAGATCTTTCTATGTCCATTCATTTTCCATTCAAGGTATCATTCAATATTTAAATCACTCCCACTTTAGGTGGCAGTTTGTTGAGATGTTTTTGAGAACTGAGATCCCAAAAGCTTCTACCACAGTCTGAATTCTGAATTTAAAACCAGGATTTCCATGATAAACCACAGAGCTCCATCTTCATTTGTGGCAAACCAGAGTGCAGATGCAGACAACAGATGAAATCATGCAGAACCTTGCACTTAAAACAGAAGCAAAACACAAATCTGGGTTTTCATATGAAATCTTGTGTCAGACAGAAAGACCAAAGGAACAAGGTGCTTTCATAATACAGACTTAAAACTTTCACCAATGTTATGCCATAATTAAGAGGTTGTCAACAAATTTGATGATTTTACTGAAGTTTTTGTTAGAAAAGCAGACTTTTGATCATTTTACATAAGATAGGGAGTGTTATAGGACTGAAGTGCAAAATGTATGTATATGTATAAAAATAACTTAATTTTAATTTGCCCTTTCCTTCTAATTTTGTGACATGTGCCACTACTCAAAAGATATGGTAGTTTCAGTGTTACCAATGTACGAAGTAATGAGCTATCCAGATATCTCTTCTGCTTTTAACATTTACCTTGTATACAATTTGTTTCTACTTGGAATATGATTTTTAAAATTCATTCATACACCTAAGTCCTAGTGCACAAACAGTTCTACTAACAGGTCTACCAAATATGACACAAAATAATAGATGTCAGCTTGTTTTACAGAACATTGTAAGTGTCTGTGCATCTTATTGATAGAACCCAGTATGCATTAGGAAGAAGGAAGGAGTAGTGGAAAGTTTGCTAGGAGAATAAATCCATGAAACTTTAGCTGCAGACAAGCCCTCTTACTCTACTTCTCTAGTGTGAACAAGGCTGAATGCAAAAGACATGCAGGAAAAAGTAAAATCTGAAGTGGAGAGCAAAACAAATCAGAAACAAATAAAAACCCAGTCCAAGGACAGCTGGAACAAGCCTATTTCAGCCTATTCTTGTTTTTTTTTCTTCCAGTATTCTTGCCAAAGGAAGTTCCTATATATTTTCTTATGACATCTGAATTTGAATGAGAAGCCTTACCTGGAAGGGTACAAATATGGGAGCTAGAGGTTGTGTGAACTGAGAAGAAAACAATTCACAGGCACAGTTTCTTAGTGGAAGAACATTAGTTTCAAGATAAAAATTCTTGCAAATAATATCTGCATGTGTGTGCCCTTTTCCTGACACTTTTTTTTTTTTTTCCCAGAGAGGGGCAGATAGCAGAGTACTCTTCTAAGGCCTCAGCCCATCAAATAAACTCTGATTTTTACTTACGTGTTAGGTCTCTCTCAATGATATGATCCCAGTAGGTCAGCAGCCAACTAGTATCAGCACAGTCCTAGTGCAGGATCTGGTTCTTTGTTCAAGTAGATATCAGGTGGGATGATTCTCAAGCTATCAGCTGAAAAAGAAAATAAGTAATTTTAAACAAAAGCAGATACACCCAGATGAAAAGGAAAAAAGAAAAGAATTGACCTGCAAGTAATTTTCCAGTTTATTGTATTTCTAAGTGAAGCCAAATGACAGAGAAGACTATCATGAGAACAGGGGGAGGGGAAGGCAAGAAAGAGAGGTACAGATATTCACTTATCTACTTCAGCAGAGCCAACAATCAGAATAGCTGCTACCTTGCAAACCTGGTCCAAGTTCCTCTTTTGCTTCATTTGGACTACGTGCCTGAACTTCAGCCTACTACCTTAGCCCATGCAACCTTACTAACCTTAAGGTTGTAGGAACTATTTTCCTTCCTCCAATTGTACCTTCCCCTACAAATTTATTCATATATAGTCAATATGAAGAGAAAGGAATTAAAGAAACCCACTCCACACAGGAGGTAATAGTTTTACAGGGGCATCTTTTTGGGTAAGGCAAGCCAAGGCTCAGACCTGTAGTTACTGCCCAATAGAGTTGTATCTTCTGAAGGACTTCTATAAGTACAGTAAGCAATGTACATGCTTTACACCTGTTAATTTCATCATCTATAAAACTATTTATATGTTTTCAGCATGTTACAGTGCTGGGGAGAGAAGTGGCACCAGTCAGAGTTTCTTAGGAAACAAAGGTTTGAAGCACAAGTGTAATGTGTCTGGCAGAGATGCCCCAGCCTCAAGTGGAACTTCAGCAGAGGGAGCAGCAGAAATTGTTACTCAGAGGTGCTGCTGTGTCAGGGATTTGCATCAGTGCAGACCAAGTTAAATAATTATGTATATGCATTGCCAGTGTCGGTGCTTAACTACTAATCTCAGTGACTTTATCTGGTCACTACAGTGACATCGAGACAGCAAATAGTAACAGAAAAAACTCCAGATATTCCTGAGTTTCAAAGTCCAGGGCAGGAATGGAGCATTACAAGGTGCACTTCCTGTTATTTCTCCTTCCTCATGTCCTCCCAGGAAGGGCTCAGCCCTTATAACACATTATTTTGGATCTTCGGACCTTGGCTGGACATTTTTTTCTTCCCTTTGTTTTTCTTCTGAGCACTAAGTAGGTCATGTGCCTATCTGAACCTGTACACACCACAGTCTGGTGTGTTCACTGTAGGGTCTCTGTTAGCTCCTCAAGTACACTCAGAAGTGGAAGCTAAGACCTGGGGTAATAACCAAAGCATAGGACTAACCCATCAGA
This sequence comes from Agapornis roseicollis, assembly GCA_002631895.1. NCBI lineage: Eukaryota > Metazoa > Chordata > Aves > Psittaciformes > Psittacidae > Agapornis > Agapornis roseicollis. Next base: position 33,854 of record NDXB01017816.1, read on the forward strand.
AGAAGGCTTCTGTTTGGTGGACCCAGGAATGTTTGCAGGAAAGAAAAAAAATCATCATATATAAACACACAAATCTTTTGGCTCAGTACTCATATTTTTGTCTACTAGAGTCCTTTTTTGCATCCTGTTTTCAGCTGTGGCTCTCAATGTTTAAATTTGCTGAACCCAAGGAAAAATAGGCTGTAACACTAAAGGACCTTTGATGTCTAAGAACGTTTTCTGCATACCCATGTTTCTTTCAGTGAAATGAGATGCTAGCAGTCTGCCCAGACCTGTGGCATGCTGTGGGCACTGAGCCTCGGTGACTTGGTTTGCCATCCATGGTTTACCATTCTTTCCTTGAGAAAGGATGTGGCAACAGATAGGAAACTTTTCTCTGTCTGTAATACAGCTACAGCATTGCCCAAAATATAAATTCCTCCAAGGGTGTTTGTACCAGCCTTTGCTCTCAGCCATCGGTCAGGGTCTGTGCTTGGATACAGCAGCCTTTGATATGACCACAGCTAATCAAAAGAGCTGCACAGGTGGGGTTTGCAGACCTTCTGAACAAGAAAGTTGGGGTTAGCTACGCAAAAAGGCTTTGAAGGAGGAAAAAAAGGAGGATTTGGAAAGATATCCAGGTGTATTAAGTCCTCTTCACCCTCACAGTGAGGAACCCCATTATTGTCACACAAAGGAAACTCATGGACTGGTTTTGTTCATCTTACATTTTTTCTTAAAAAAAGAATAGTTCAGTTTCATCTCTTTTTGTATCTAGAATTAGTTCTTTTACATAAATCTCAGGAGGAAGGAGGATGCAAACAGGCACTATTTCCTGCATGCATTATTTTGCTAGTCAGTTCCTTCAGTGGGGTTTGGTTAGGTTGCTCTATTATTCAGCACATTATTTCTGAACAATTCAGAGACTCCTTCCAAAATATTCCTTCTTTAATGAAAGGACACATCTGACACACCAGAACAGAGAATGGGAAGTTTTTGTTGTTTGTACTGGTAATCTTAAGCCAACTATTGCTTATCCCAACTGCGTCAGATAGCACAGCAGACAGAGCCTGCAAGCCTTCCGACACTGAACTCTGAACTTCGGGCAGACCTTGCCCCGGTCAGCTCTGTGACAGGAAAGCAGGCAGACTTTGAACCTGGGGCTCTGGGGCTGCTGCAGGGTTATGAGCACAGAAACAGCTGCACTTTGCAACACAAACTTTGTACTTAGACATATGCACATTTAATCTCTGTAACAGAAACTTTGTTTCATTATTAGTTAACATCTCCTCCATGAGTAAAGGTCTTTTTTAATGAAGCTTTAAAGCATGGTGTGAGGGGTTTTTTCCACCTTCCTCTACCAAAAAATTAAACCCCACCACATGATTTGATGGGATTATATTAACTATTTAAAAGCTTAAAAGAAAGCCCAACAAAACCAAAGTTAAACTTTATGAACCCAGGGCTAATTTCAGAAATCAGGCAGTATTCCGAATCCTGTCTTTGCAGAATTCACTTCTTGAGATGGTACCCACAGTAACTCAGCCTGTGGCAAAATTCAACCTTATTCAACAAATCAAATAAATAAAATAGTAGGAAAGTGTCAGCCCACTCACAATAAAAAGCTACTTTACAGAACTATCATGGAATGTTTTGAAGTTGTACAGCTTTTTGCTACTGCTTTTACTTTGGATAAGTGTCAATGCTTGGCATCTATGCATTTCACTATAAAATATGCACATAGCACTGCAGGCTTGTAGGGGTGTTCAAGCCGTGGGTGTATTTGTGCACTATCTGTTTCTTAGACCTCACTAAAATAAGACTTTGATCTGGAACAGAAGCCTGCCTAAACAAGAACCAAATGTAAACTTCAAGAGAAGTTTTTATTCTCCTCAGGAGAAGAGCCACATAAAATGCTTGAATCATTTCTGTACCAGAAGTAAAAGCTGAAGATGCACATATGCATTTATTGTAACTCAACCTAGTAACAGAAAGGTACTGGAAGATCCTGTTACTGCCCTATTGTGTCCTAGTTGTCATAATAGTATGGAATGGCAAAGAAGATTATGAAAGTACATGTTTCCTGAGCAATTCTTTTATGTAACTAGGATAAAACAAATACTTGGAAGTATAATTTCTTCTTCAGATACCGCAGGTGTTTGTCACAGTCTGTTTGGAAGAAATTATCCAGAGACAGAGGGATCATAGTGACACTTTTCCTATTTTCCATCACTACCAACTTTTCAACATGAATTTCTTCCCATGCTTCTGTGGTCAGCTTGTTTTCTTACCTTTGTTTTTTCCTTCCATATGAGGTCGGAGACAGGCATATACTCACCCCACCCCCCTTTCTTTCCTTCTCATTAACAGAATGATACAAAAAAGGAAATTTTCACCTACTTTGGAAAAATAGGAGGGAAAAGAATAAGTTGAGTCAAGCATTTTAAAACTCTCCTTTATGTGAAGCTGGGCTGGCAGGACTCAGAAGAAATTGGGTGAGGATGGCCAGCTCCTGAGTTTACTTGTGAGAAGCCCTTGACTTTTCTTATTTGGATCTATTTGTTTACCCACTACCTTCACTGCACTGCTTTGAAGGCATCATCATTCATCTAATCCAAGAGTTTGATTTGCATTGTTTACAGAGAGCGGTCTGACAGAAAATGATAGAATTACATTTTTTGTGTGTTGCTCCTATTTTGGATAACAGTATTACCTTCCTACAACTGCAAAAGCAGTTGGCACAACTACAAGAACATACACTGAATTGTTTTCTTTTCTCTATCCAGAAAATTATGGTTTCTCTCCTTTGTGGTGCCCCTCCATCATAAGGCATGCATTGTGCATGTATTATGCATGCCTGATCACCTCAGCCCCAGACATGGCCCTCCCATCATACGGGTTTACCATGATGAACATAAATTTTCACTGTTGCTAAGAATAGACACAATCATTTGGAATAGATCCTGCTTTATTTCTGGGTACAGATTCTGAATGCTGTTAGACAATAAAACCTTTAGGTTGGATCTCAGACAACACCTGCCTGCTCTTTCCATCAGTTCATCAAGGGTGTCAGACTGCTCCCTGTGACAGCAGGCATGAAGACCTGTACTAATTGCTTAGCTAGGGACAGCCGCTGATGTGAACATGAATGAAGCCAAGCAAACCATAACATCTCTGTGAAAAAAGCAGGCAAGCTTTTGGGAAACTATGATACCTTTAATTAAAATATATAAGTAAAAATGAATAAATTTGGAAAGAGTGCAGAGAACAGCAACAAGAATGATTTAGGTCTGGAAAAAAAAAGTCTTCTTCTGGTGAGACATTGAACTAAATGTGTTTTGCTTCAAAGAGAAGATTATAATTTTAAGCAACTAGACAAGAAGAAGATATTTCAGAAGACTCTAAATTAGTGGGAAGACACACAACAGAATCCAATATTTTCAAATTTAATCTGGAGATAAAAAGCACGTTTTAAGTATAATTGCTGACTGGCATGAACTCTCAAAAGATGCAGTAAATTCTCCATCACTTAAGAAACTATTTTAATTATTGTATGCTGAGTTTACACTACAGCCCAGAAGTCTCAGTCAACACAAGCCTGAAAATGTTTAAGTTTATCAGGCATCTATCACAAGCCACCTCCTCTCTCTGAAAATAGTTCTTGTTGCTAATTCCAGATTAGATGCTTTCTTCCCAGGTAATCCAAGGTGGAAGAACCATGACAAATGGATAATTAGTGCATAAAATGTCAGGTCATGTAAACATTATTCATATAATACAAGCATTCCTCAGTCAAGTGCTTCCCAGGGGGAAAATAAATCCCTACTGTCTAATTCAGGTTAGAAAAGAAAAACAACAACATAAACCACCCAACCAAACACAAAAAATATACAACGTTGTGTATAGTTGTATTTTAATGTGTGTTTATCAGATCCATAATCCACCATAGAGAGAAAAGGTTTCAGACTCGCACTGTCAAGCACTCTACCAGTTCACTCCCAGAACACTTTAGCATTGTTCTATATCATAAAAGAAAAAAATATAGCTACCAGAGAATTATTTCTCTTTTTGGTCCCCTAGGATTTACATAGATAGCTCCTATTAACACTTATCAGAGTTAAGGGCAGAAGTCCCCTATGGACAGCCAGCCATGTTGTCTGGGGATATGTCCATAATTAATATGTTCTAAGAGTCTAATTTTGAAACAAAATAATAAGGCTTAAGATGAGTTATAATAAGATCAACAAACCTTTGACTGCATATTTGCCTATATATATACTGTATCCAATGTCAGACCGATGTATAGTTTACAAGACAATTTCTGATAAAACAAGCTATATCTTAGCTCTATTTGGAAGCATGAAGTATGAATATACAAGAAGAAAAAAAACCACAGTGGGTTTTGTTTTCTTTTTCTTTCTTACTCTTCTTTCTAGCATATTGTTATTACAAACTTTAATGCTCATCATCGTTCTTTTTCACATCGTAGTATCCAGGCTCAGCAAAGCTAACATAAGCCTCACACTTCTGATGTTACAAACTAAAATTACCATGCAGCACCATGGGAATATTTGTGATATGAAAGAGTGGAATGGTGACTTTGTGACAAGTACATGGAGGAGAGAAAAGATGGCTTGACCATGATTTCAAGGTTCTGCAAGTAAGAGATGTTGTAATGGGACAAGGAATGCAAAATAAAATTATGCCAACAGAATTTGGTTTCAGTATTATTTAGGATTTCTGTCTCTGAGAGAGACATTTTCAAGTCTGTGGCTGCTAATCCTCCAGCACAATTGATGTGCAAATCATACATAATGTATTATAGAACACAGTATATTAACTCAGCTTCAAAGTGTTAATATGTCATGAAACTTAATTCAGATATCACAGATTATGCAAAGGAGGCAGAGGTGTGGAAACACTCTTGTTTTTCAAAGGTGTCAGCCAGACTTTGCTTTGTGTCACCCAGTCTAAGAAGACATAGCAGCAGCTTGCTCTAAACCTCTTTCACAAGGTTTTGTGGATCTTCACCCCAGTATTTTTGGCAAAGAGATCATGTACTGAGGGCAAAATGATACATTAAAAATAAAAGGATAAGCTTCTGAATATAAGGCACTAGTCCAGGTTTTGCAGTGCCACAGCTGCAAATACATTTTATATCACAAATGTGAAAATTGCATAATATAAACGCAGAAGAATTTATCGTTTCTTCATCTACAATAAACCAAAGTCCTATCTTTAGTACTCTATGGCTAAAGAATCCAGCTGTACTTTCTGAATATCCATGAATAGATGGCAGCAACAGAGACTATTTTCTTGACTGGCAGCTGGGAATAACGATAGCAAACCATCAGCCGCATTAGCTCACTTGGGAATGAAGTTGCATGGAGCCTCATTTAGCACTTGGGAACGGAGCCCATGACAATCCACAGTACTTAAAATGGAGGTAGAGACTTCCCATTTCTACACACAGTTTTTGTGAATCTCTCACTAGCTGCTTTCTCCCTGAGGACTTCTAGTCTTCATGCAGGCTGCTACTAAAGGAGACCATAAACAGCCTGTACCAAAGCTTCTTTGGAAGCAGCAGAGGGAAGACATCCACAGGAAGCTTTGCTTGTGGTATGCAGTTTTCCAAATCCCTTTGGAGGAACTTCAGCTGAGGGAAAAGGAGGTCCACTATCTAAGCCTGAAGAAGAGGAGAAGTGAAATCCACTAAGTCTTAAAATGCAGTTTAGCTTCTGACACCAACATATCCTTCTTGCATGACCTTGGGCCCTTATGCTTTTAAAAAGAGGTTTGAAGAGATAAGTCTAGTTGTCTCTCTGTGTCTTCAACCATAGAAAAGGGAAAATGGAGGACAATTTTTTTACTTGTAGATAAAATTTAAGTAGGTAATATTAAATATTAAAATATTAAGATATTCTGGAGATGGATTAAATATTTAATACAGAGTGACCACTAGCATCCATATTATTATGGGATGTTTAACTTCAGATAAAACACCCAAGGCTTTTAAAGAATGTAATTAGAAGATAATGTTATGCAAAATACTTCATGATTTTATTAATAAATTCTTTAGGATTCCCATGATTTGAAACAAGAATTTGAAATATAATCCAAGGATGGTTAGATAAGTGCATTTTTCGTTGTAAGTAAAAAATCTACTTACTTGTAATTGAAATACAACTCTGTCTCAGAAACCATACACACACAAACCCAGAACTCTTGAAACTTTGAGGAATCTACTTACAGTTGATAACTGTGGGGGCTTAAGCCCTCATGATTATCTAGGCCATGTTTTTCTTTTATTGTTCTTACTAAGCTGAGAGGAAAAAGGGATGCTTTCAGTATTCAGGCTTAACTAACATACTCACAAGAACAAACTCAGTTCAGACTAGCTCAGCATTCCAGTGTATTTGGAGACAAAGAAAAATAAACCAGGACAACAGATGAAGTCCAGGATTCCCTGGAATTAAAAACAGCTAACAGAACTGATCACGTCCCTGTACACTAACTGAGGCAGGACAATTCCCTCCTCAGTGGCCAGTTTGGGGAGGGTGGAAGAAATAAAACAAAGCAAAAGGATGCTGTCTGCAGGAGACAGCTTGCAGGGGGGAGCCACACGGTATAGAGAAATCTTGATATAATTTAAGAATGCTGGGAAGTAATGAGGAGTTGTATCCTTCATCTTTTCATAATCTATCAAAACTGTTCCTCCTATAAAATCAGCATCCAATGATACCAGTCCCCCCAAAAAGCATTTCTTTGAACATACACTTAGTAAAATACCATTCACAGTGGCTGACAAACAATCTGGGAGACTGTTGAGCAATCCAGTTACAAATATACACCACCAATGCAGAGTTAAACATCTTTTAAAATGATGAAACAACGTAACACATCACCAGATCATACTTCACTGTCAGCTTTTCTCTCAGCTACTTCAGGAGACATCCAGCTGTAGCCTGCACTCACCATCTTATTCTGTCCCATTCCTTGGTGACAGGAGCTCCAGGTTCTCCTTGTCTTCCCTTGGCCAAGTTAGAACATTCTGATCTCTCTAAGGTGCTCCTCACAAGGGCTTGTTTCTTACTTTCTCCTCTAATGGTAATCTCATTCTGGAGTTTCCAACAAATATGGCTGTGAAGGCTTAGTTTTCCCATATCCTGCTTTATGCAATTAAACTTAGGATATAATAGAAGACTTAGGATGTATAATTAAAGCTTAGGTTGTAATAAAAGGGACGCTCTTTTGTTTAAACTCTCTGCCTTGCTGTGGCTGCTTCAAATTTGTATTTCTATCATTCTCTAATTAGTATCTCTCTTCTGTCTTTAGGCTGGCTTTTCCTGTTTCTAAGGCTGTGGTAAAACATCATAAATATTTTAACCTAGAAAAACTGATCATACCAACACTTTACAAAAGCTACAATTATCAGTTTGCTCTCAATATTAAACAGAGAATGAAGACGACAATAATATTAACAGAAAATGGGTGTGAGAAAGGGGTTACTTGAATGATTTAAACTCTTCTTAGACAGACAGTGCATCTTCTGGGGGCTTCTTCACAATTAATGAAAATATCTCTCTGAGGCTAATTAGTTCAGGTGTGGCAGCAAGCTGATGAGTCTTGAAGGTGGCTCACCTGGAGTCAGGCATTCACCCACTACCAAACAATATGAACATATTTTTCCCATCTCTCATGCTCTTAACCTTGTTTCAGCAAACACTTTAGCATGCAGGAAAAGCGAAAGCACAGGAGCCAAGACAGCAGGCTCGCCAGGAGCAAGAGCAAGCCATTAAAATAATAGAAAAGGCTGAAGAATGTGGTAATGAGGAACACATAGGAGTAATTTCCTTCCAGTGTCTCTAGCCCATCCATTTTCTCACATCCCTCCCCTAGTTCCTCTGTGACAGCTTTTCAGGTTGTATGGTCTCCTTTCTTTCTGATTGACCCTGTCAAGTGCTTGGATCACAGGTATTTGCCAATGCGTTGCTGTGTGCTTGCACACCAAGCACAAACCTAGAGAGAACTTAAGTCTGTTTTCCCAGCATCAGAAACAGTGAAAGGAAGCAAAGTCCCCAAACAAGTCAGCCATCAGCTTTACAGCAGAACACTGCAAAACACCAATTCTTTCTTCACCCTTTTTTTTCAGTCCAAACCCACTATCATACTCAGTATACTCTTTAAAGAAGTAAAAAGAATTACTGGCAAATACACCTAAACTCCCTCTTCTCATCTAAAAACCACACATTTTCAACTTCTGTCCACTCCTGCAACAAAAAAAAGCATGTGAAGCTAACATGCAAAAATGGGCTTTCAATTCAAAATAACCCACACATAGGATATATACCTTCAACTTTGTGATAAACCAGTCAACTATGCATTAAGCTCTGCTCAGAAAAATCAGTTCCAGCAGAGCTCTGACGGGCATTCAAAATAGATTACACAACAAATCAAAAATCACCATCGACTTCTGCATTGTGATGTGACTCTCAGTTCTCTGAGGCTGGTCCTTGCAGTAATATATCTGTTATGCATCTTTGATGCTACACACCAGCCTCTGCCAGCAAATCCACTTCGAGGATATATCCAGTGTTCCAAGGCTTGAGAAGCTTTAGTCTGTATTAACTAATTAAAAAGGAAGAAGAAGAAAAAAAAAAAAAAGCTAACTATGTGCCTTAGGGCAATATTCAGTCTGATCCCACTGACAGCTTTCCTTGCAGCTTTGAAATCCATTACCTTCTGCAAGAATAGGAGCCTTATGGCAGCCTTCAAAAAATAGCTTCTACCTTCCACACAGGAATTGCAGTTCTTCAGTGGCAGATCAAGGTCTCCATGCAGTACAGAACAGCAATTACCCAGTGAATGTAACAAATACGCCAGCAAGCATGTATGAAAAAAGAGTATATGTAAAGACAGAAAGTTCTGATAACAGGTAGTCAGAATGTACCCCAGAAACTCTTCTCTGAGCACCAGTTCCTAGGAGAGAGGAGAATTAAAACAAATCTGTCTGCACATCTTGCAGTTGCTGAAGTTTGAAATACCAAACACAGTAATTTACTCATAAGGGCCGAGTTCTTCACTTTGTTTGTACAATGGTTGGATGCAGGAGGAATGGAAAATTCCTGCTAAGAATTCCTTCTCCTGGGTCAACTGGACCTAAAAAGATTTAAGAAAAATTGGATGCCTACTCGAAGGAAAGCCATTAGTGTCAAAATGCTATCAAAATGTAGACTTCTGAGAGCTTCAACCCTGTTTACGGATGCTAGACCAGAACATTAGACACAGACTTCTTTGTAAATATTCTGCTACAAAAAGAATCACCCCTTTAACTGGATACCGAATCTAAACACCACACAATCAAAAAAAAAAAAAAAACACCAGGCCAAAATCATGCCAAATCTTTCCCAGATTATTTAATTTTTAAGAGGAGGAGACGATTTAGATAAGGTCAGACCTCAGCGTTTTCCATTCATTTAATACGAGCACACTTACGTGTCAGATTTTCTTTCCGTCTGAGGTGCAGCACCAGTTGTGGGGTTCACACCTCACAGTGTGTGTCTGTGTAGTACGGATGGGTGGATTGTTATGACAGCCTCCTCCCTCTGCCCATCATCCTTTCCAAAACAAAAAAAAAATGGCTGTAAGGTCAGTTCTGAAAGTTGGCTGATAATTACACAGACTAATTATTAGTCTTTCATCTTAATAGTTAGCATTTCAAAAGTATTTTATTAATCAACCTTGTTACAGGTAGGAACCATTGTAAACTTTGGATATTTTATTTTTGTAAATGCTTTTAAGAGTATTTTTTGTTACTAAATCACCATTGAGGTTTCCAGAGCTGTTGTTATAGAGATTGTAATAGCTTGACACTGCCCACCCCTCTTTTAATTCCAATTCACTATCTAGGTAAATCACTATCTAAAATTGTCAGTATACTCTCCAGATATCACTATCTAGAATAATCAGGCTCCTAATGTTCAGCAGATACAGTGATAACATACCTGATCTTTAACTTTCATGATAGGAACCCTTTGGGACAGAATAAAAATAAGATTGATGTATTAATATGATAATAAATAGTTGAAATGAATGAAATACAGCAAAAGTGGAAAGTATGAACCAAAGGAAGAACTATCACACAAGCCATAATGTGAATTATTGGCTTTGTGTCTATACAATACCAGCTATATATGTTCTGTAGCCTCTTATGACCCTGCAAAACATGTATAAAACCTTACTAGATCAAAATTATTCTAATTTCCCACTCAATTTCCACACATGGAAGTGTCTACAGAAGGTGCAAGGCAGGGGAGAGAGTGGTCAGTCAGTCGTGTTTTAATTTATAGCTATTTTTACCTAAGCCCTGAATGGCCTGCCAATTATGAATAGTACCAGCTGGGCTGTCAGGAGAGCATGCTAAGAAGGACACACAGAAGAAAATAATAGTAATATAAAAATGAAGAACAGGAGAAATGTTTGGAGTAGGCAAGACCTGATGGGGATCTCAGTTCCGGTGTTAAAATGCCTTGCTACAGTCCTATCTTCCCCACCACCCCCAGATAAAAAGAGGATAATAATTGTCATCGTTATCTGGATATAGGTTTAGACTTTGACTTTCAGGGGAGTAATCTAGGTACTTAGTAAGTATAAAAATTGGGACTATTCTGTACTTAAATAAGCAGCAAAAAAGAAGAACTGCATGTGATGATGAGGGCAAGAGACTTTTGAAGGGTTGTTGTCTTATTTTCAAATAACAAATCACTAGCTTCTTTTGTTTTTATTTAACAGAACGATTTTTACATGAGTTTTATACAAAATGTCAAAAAAAGGATTTTTAGCAACATGGCAGCCCTACTGTTTTTAAGAAGCTCTTTTCACAGCCCATGTCACAGGAAGAATATAGAACATAATACTTTTAAACAAAACCTGATGAATGCCCATTAACAGAGTCATGTCTTGAGCAGTTATTGAGAGTCCAAATAATAAACACTAGCATTAAAAGACAAAGATTTTGTTCAATTGCTGTTACAATGTCAGTGCTGGATCTACACTGGTATATATATAGAAATATTGCATGTGGCAAAACAGAAGTTTTGGAAACTGATCTGCTTTTCATGACTACTCTTATGCATGAAAAACTTAAGAGATTTACCCCATGCTTTATTGTAATCTGCTTATTTGTAGATGCAGATCAGTTTAAAAAGAAGAAGTATGTTTATACTCATGCATTTCACTTTATATTATCATAATGATAAATTCTGCAGTAGCCTCTCCCCTCATTTTCATAGCCTTGTAGGAGAGGCAAGGCAGACAAGCCAGTATGAAAAGCCAGCAGACCATAACTCCTCTACTACAGACAAGTGACAATTAATCACATTCACCAGCTAGGCAGGTAGCTCTTGTCCTTTAACACTGGAGGAAACATAAAGCTCCTCTCTCTGAGCACTGATTGTCCAAGTGATATTGGAGCTTTCAGAAGCAGTTACTGAGCCACTGAGATACTTTAAAATCAGGCAGACCAAGACCTAAATATGCCAGTCTTCTGCTGTTTTATTAATCCTCATTTTTTTGAGGAACACTGAAAGCACAAACAGCTGCTGGAGTGGAATATTTATCACCATTTTCCCCTGCAAGACCGTAATTTGATTCTTCTGTGCCAGGGTTTTGAGGTCCCTAGGGCTCATTAAGACTCTGACCATAGCACCTCTGGTCAAAGAGGAGCCAGCCCCAGTCATGGCTGTGGAAGTGCAGCCATTGCAGACTGAGAGACATACACCTCCCTTAGAACAAGAAGGACGGCAACAAGCCATAACACCATCAAATGTATCTGCTGTGGGACTAAGGAGAAAAGGATTATTGCTTTTTTCTGTTTTGCTCTCAAGCAACTAACCTTTCTGGTTTAGCTTTCTCCATGTACGTGTAGCTCATTGATTCATTCTGAAAATTACATAATGCTTTTGAAGTGCAAAGAGAGACTAAAAAGCATATCCAAAATCTGTGACAACCACAGCTCATCTGTTTCCTATGGTTCCCTAGCACAGGTCTTATTTCCAAATGAGTCAGTCACGTTTCAGTGAGTGTAACAGAGTTATTTTTGTAAGCCTTCCAAAAACCCTTCAGCTAGGATGCGATGATGTACTGACCTCTTGGAGGAGGAAAGAGTTGCAGATGTAATTTCACGAGACCACACTGAAATGTTAAGATTACCTGTGGAATCTCTCCTTTGGTCGCTCAGCAGAACTCAAGCACTCAGAACTCACCTTTTTGAAAAAAAGGTATGGGTCTTATTTTAGCTGCCAAAGATTATTTAACCCAGGACAGCTTAATAAAAAAACCCTCCACATTGCAACTTGATTCTCCAAGTTCAAGGAGCTCCTCGTTGGCTTTGCTAACTGAACAGAAATCCCACTGAAAAAAAAACCCGCAGTGAGGACATGTGAAATGAGAAGTCCTGCTTGTTACAGAAGTACACTCATCTCGCTTTCACACAGGCTCCAGCCTCCTGTCAACCCAAAAGCTGTTGAAATGAACATTTGAAGCATGTAGGCTGAAAGTGTAGGCAGAAATGGGTGATGATCAGGGCATGTCAATAATGTCACACAGCTGGAGCATTGCCCAGTCCATGGTGAACAGCTGTTCTCCAAATGACTAATCACACAGAAGGAAGTAGAACATAAAATTCTTCATTTTCAGAGAGGTTAATGCTTCTCCTGATGCCACCTCTTTTAATTCTTTTCTCTGTTTCCATCCAGTTTCATGCTGGAATAGTCTAGCCACAATATGTACAGCAGAAACATGTCTCTGACATGTAAGTGTGAACTTTAAGAGTGCCAATGTTTTGACTTCAACAAATCATCTGGCAGCAGTGCTCCACTCCAGATGTAGAAGGATTCAGTGATCAGTGAATTAACTGCTGAAGTTCTTTAAAAATAAAACCAATTTATCAGAGTAATGAAGGGCAATTTATTAGAGTGAAATATTCTTCCTACTGCAGTTCACTTACAGACAGAACATAAAGTCGTTGCTGGGTTCTAAAAAGTCTAGCTCAGAGTCCAACAGATAGTCTATTGAAACCATCACTTCAGTAAAGGACTCACAAAAGCCTAGAGCCAAAGAGGCCCCAGGGTGGTAGATACATTAGAAGCCAAGCTACGAGGTACATCAGTTTGAATGTACCTCACCCGCGTAATCCAGGAGGTAATACTGGGAGGAAATAAAAAAATAAAGAACTTCAGAATAAAATGTAGGGAATTCTCTTTATTTTGTTCAGAAAAAAGCCTGTGTTTGTCCATCTAAATGCAATATAATTTCCCAAATGCTTAAAGATAATAGCAGGTAGGATAACATCCATAAAGCAAAACAGAATATAGCTTTCATAATCTCAAAAGTGTTTGAAAACTCAGCCCATGCCAGGACAAAGTGGCTGGTATTTGCCTCTAACCATTCCAGCCATCCTATTTTTGAGGATCACAGAGATAAACAATTCCCTGAAGAATACTGTAATTCCACAGTACTGATGAGCCCAGTATCAATGCCTGTGTTAAGGGCAAGTTCAAAGACTGTTCAGTATCTGCTTGATAAGCTTCTCAGAGAGGTCATTAACTAGGACAGTTAGTTATCCTCTTCATGAAAATGTTCCATATTTTTGTTCCCTCATCAAGAGCCCTGTTTTAGGGAACCTTCCCTGGCTGCCCAGGTACATCTAAAGGGAAAGGTACACATATAGCAGTAAGCCAGCACACGCATATTTTAGCTTACATGGGTAAAGCATGTTTGTGGTTAAGGACTGTTAGCACACATGAGACCAAGAAGTGTTTCTGACTGAAGCATAAAGTTCTTACAGGACTGAAGAGAAGACAGGAATGCACTGGCAAATGTTTGCAATACTTATGTCTAGTGAGAGAGTTATCCCAGGTGAAAGGTGTCCCTGCCCATGGCAGGGGGGGTGGAACTTAGGTCCTTTCCAATCCAAACCATTCTATGATTCTCTGAAATGCTTTGAGTAGCTCCTGGTGGCACTCATCTCCAGTACTTGAGTATTAGGAGTAAACAAAACTAGCTAGATGAGAACTTTGGCTGCGCCTTATCCTCCAGAGTTAACTGCTACTGCTTAAACCTCTCAAACACTGATGGCTTGGTATTGTTGTACTGGCTCTGTACATAGAGGGGTAGTGAAAGTGACTAGGCCCCTAAACATGGTGTTGTGTAGAGCATTCATCAGGACAGCTTTGTGATAACTGTTCTTCAGGTCACTCCTTCCACCAAGCAACCCACAAAGCCTAAAATAATACCAAACAATACAGGATACAGGACTGCTGATGCAGGATTACTGCTCTACCACACAAGGAATTTCACTTAATAAAGGAACAAGACAGAAGCAACTTTTCTGTCATGACCTGCACCCTCTCAGTTGCCACTGCCAATGAACTATTACCAACAAACTGCTCCAGTAAGTTTCAGCTGCATCTATGAAAAGTATCTGCTGGTCAAACAACACTAATCCCTCTAAGCCTGAGCAACGCCAGCCTGCTCAAGTCCATCATGTGGACATAGCTCCACAGGTCTGAATTAATGGGAGCTTTGCAGTGGACCAGCTACAGTCTAATACAGGACCCAGCAGCTCCAGCAAACATCTTTAGGCAGCCTCTAAACCCCAGAGTTACCTGAGAACAACACAAGCATTGAACAGAGTATGCATACTGGCAAGACTCAGAGTGTACCCAGGTGTCTCTGAAGGGTGAGTCTGCCCTGTGAAGCAGAATTAGGTGCATGATCCAGAGGAGCCACAAGGCAGAACCACCAGGAGAAACAGCTACCTGAGTGATGCTCAAAACACGAAAGTCAAATATTAAACCCCGAACATTTTCAGAGCCAGTTTTCCAGTTTACAGTAGGAATAATTCAAGCAGGAGGAAAATTCAGCTGACAGAATCAGCAGGTTATCATTAAAGAGATATGAAGAAAACAAAGGAGAAACCCCAGTCCCTCCAGCCACAGCTGGCAGGCAGCTTCCTGCCGCTAGCACTGGGGAAGTGAGGGGGGCCATGGCAGCAGAAAGGGGTGACCATTCTGCGGGGCCTCCCCAGCACATCCACACACCTCCTGCCAATGCCTGTGTCTGACTGGTAGAGATTTAAGCCTTCAGAGTCCTGTCAGGATACACACAGAGCTCTCATCCAGGAGCAAAGATATAGTATAAATCTGTCTTTTCTCTTTGCTCTTCAACAGCTGCAGGCTTTTTCCCAACTCTAATTTCCAAGCAGCCATACAGAGCAAAATATCACAGAGCAGGTATCACATAAAAATGCTATTTTTTATCTCATAAATCCCACATGGGTAATGTCATCAAGTGGCTTAGGTTTTGACATGCAAGCTTTACCCTCCCAGCACTCATGTACAGATGTGTAGGTACCGCTTGCAGCAGAGGGGATATGTGCTTTCCTGGGCTGGCTGTGAGCATTGCCCTGCAAATGGTAGCAGTTACTCAGATAACACATGCCATTTTGAGAATCACATTTTCTAGCCACAAGGAAGTGAAGTTCAAGGGAAAGCTATGGTAACCTTACCTTCTGTTAAGTGTTGTCATCTCCATGTATAGGCTTTTGGGACTTTTTAACTGATTTCTGCAGTGCCAACTTCACTTTAAAAAGCCTGCTCAAGTGTATGCTTAAACCAAAACCACAGTGAAGGAGCTATTTGAAACATCCTATAGCTACTCTGGGCAGCCTGTTTAGCTTTGCTGATCATTAAGTATTCTGAAAGCTTAGGTTATATGTAGATAGTCATTGTCAATATAAAAGGTAGTGCTGTCAGTTTCTCTCATTTATTCAAATATCCCCAATTCCTGGGAGCCTCCAGTGCTTCTTTCCAGGAAGGGAAATGAAAACAAAGGGGAAAAGAAGGGGAAGAGAAAACCATCCAGAATGCACATTTGTTTCTAGACTTCACAACAAATGCTCCTCACAGAGGGGCTGACAAAGCTGAATACTGTAATAGCAAAGCATTTCTATTTATGCATTTATTTATAATCATAAATCCACATTTCCCCAGCAGCCATTAGAAAACATGGATCCAAAGGAACAATATTTCTGCCCACAAAGGCAGCATTTTGTCCACATTTTAAGCTGTGGAAGATTTGTGAATTTGCAGAATTCCAATTGTATTTGTATCTTGAGGTTTCAAAATTAAATTGTACATTTCCCGTTTCTGGAGTGCTATCAACAACAACGAAAGTTTAATAATTTTTTTAAAAATATAGTCAAAATCAAAGAACAGCGACTCAAATTCCCTGAATTTTACTGATGGGTGGAAGAAGAGGGTGGAGAGGGGACACACTATTGATTTCCATCCTCCCCCTGCCAGCCTTTCAGCTAGTGCTATCAAAGAAACATTTTCTGAAATGGCCAAGACTCGCACACAATAGAGAAGAAAAGAAAGCACAACCAAATCAGTCACCATCCAGCTGATACTGTTGCAGAATAAAATTCATTCAGACTTCTGAGTTGCAGCAAATCAAATCTGGCAATAATAGGGCTGATCTTGCTTCTTCCCTCCCTGGCAAAGGGAGGTGCAGGTTATCTACTCCAGCATTCAGCTGAAGAAGCTTGAATTTAGTAAGTCAGTTTTTATTATCAGTCCAGCTTCCTAAGGAAGCCAGTTTATACAACTGCCTGTGCAGGTATTTCTATCCTTTCTTACAAAATAACGTACAGTTTTCCAGGGCAATTTCAATGAGGTTTTGACAGCAGTAGCATTTATAAAAATACTGTGTCTGATTGAGTTTTGTACATGGATAAATGGCAGGGCGTAAGAAAGATAATGCTTCTTCTGAGGAAAATTTGCCAAGTTAATTTATCAGACACAAGAAAATAGACATATTAGGCACAAACCTATAGGAAAGCAGACACCATAACTTTTTCTTCTTATGGTACTACCTTCTTCTTATGCTTGTGAGATATCAAAACAGCAAAAAAACTCAGGCAAACAGAAAGATGCATTTTGCAATGTAAGAGCTCTGTCTCTTTTTTTTTTGGATATAAAATAGCACCTGTAGAATACAGAAGTGACTGTGCTGATACAGTAATTTAACAAATTTGCAATGAAAACACATACGCGTGTGTTTTGATGAAATACACATGATGAAGTTAGAGAAGAGTCTAACAACAAAATCTCTACTTGAATTTTACGGCCTCAGGTGATTCTATCTATGGCTTTGTACGGGGATTTGACTTAGAACAATTTTTGGTGTGCATATAGGGTATCACAGGGAATGATTATGGAATGCATGTCAAAATGATGACAGTAGTCACATCTCTGGCAGGTGTCACTTGTCATTTACCAACATGTTTGCTTAAGCCTGTTCAATTTTTTTTCTGTGTGAAGATGTGAGTAAAATGGAAACTGTATTTTTTATTAGATATTTAGCCTCCAAGTTAATGCTATTCTACTGGGTCTCTGAATACATTGTAAGTATAGAAAAAACAAGCAGAAGCTAATGCATTTTAGCTTGCATTTCAATGAAAGAATCTTATTTCTCAACACAATTGTGAGTGTTGTGCTACAAATTGTTATAGAAGGTCAGATTTCATTTTATTTCATTGCAGGTTACTGGGTAGATTAAAAATGTTTGATTTTTGTATCCTACCAATAATTGTAGTTTTTCTGCTGAAAAAAACCACTAAGACATTTGAGCTAAAGACAAGGTTATCTAGTCAGCCTTGATTTGGGGCAATCAGCCATCACAAAACAATTCCTGGGAGTAAACACTATAGTTAGAGACATGCAAACTAATGCTGGAATTATAAATGATAGCACCATACATGAAAGAAAAAGAAATCAAAGGGATTGCTACATGAAGCAGATCTGTATTATGCCTCCTACTGAGTTGCTGTATTTTCTATGTACTCTGCTTTGGGGGGTTGATATTTGTTTGTATGTTTTTATTGTTTTTTTTTTTTTTTTTCCTTNTGAAAGAAAAAGAAATCAAAGGGATTGCTACATGAAGCAGATCTGTATTATGCCTCCTACTGAGTTGCTGTATTTTCTATGTACTCTGCTTTGGGGGGTTGATATTTGTTTGTATGTTTTTATTGTTTTTTTTTTTTTTTTCCCTTAAGCAAAACCACATGTTCCAACAGGGCAAATCAGGTAAAACCACATTATTATTTTCATTTTTTGGAAAGGATATACAATTCTGTGTCTATCTTTCTTTCAGTACACTAGTGTAAATATGTCTCTTAACACAGAGCTCAAGAAGATTTAGTAGAATTTAATATTGAAAACCTCAGTTAGCAACCAAAACCAACAGTGTCACACACTGTTTTAAGATATTGCCAAATGGTTTAAATTCAAGTAAAAGAAAAATAATAATAAAGAAGTTGCATAAAATCAAGTATAACTTTCCTATTAATTTGTGAAAAGTTTTCCTTTCTGCAAAGAGTCAATCAAAGCGTTGGGCAGCGGGAGGGGGAATAGTATGCTACAGGCAGTGAAGCTACACTGATCTGCACTAGTATTTGATTTGGCCAAGTATTTGGAAGAGACAATTACTGCTCCAAAACAGGAGGTCTCTGCTGAAAGGAATGGGCCCTGGTGAGAAGTGGCTAGCTGAACAGCACATCAGTTCTAAGTTTTATGCATGAATCAACCACAGGGAAGATTCCCAAATATCCCCTTAATTAATTTTTTCCACTATTTCATCACTATAAATGGATAAAGAGAGGAATTAATTACACTGCGATAGTTCTGGAACCCTTGGAGCTGCTATTAGCTGCTAGGGATATCCTGTGTATCAAAGATTAGACCCGAATACATAAAATAGCATTAATATCATTAAAAATTAGAGTAATTTCAGCTGCTGGTAAAAGCTTTTTAAAAAAACTAAATCATTCTCTGAGCAATGTAAATTGATTTGCTTTTTGAAAGACTGGTGTGAATCTACCTGTAATCAATCAGATCAGTTGCTGTAACTACTCTATCAATCAGAAGTGTAAGAGTAGATTTACTATAGAAAGGCACTGAGGAAAAGTGATGACAACTACATGCAGACACATCAGAAGCTCTTTTCACCACAGAAAGTCTCCATCAATTAAAACTGCAATTCATGAACAACATCAATAGTAAAGTAACGCTCCTGAAAATTCAGTGGTGAAATGGAACACAAAGTGGGTGCAATACAATGAAAGGCAGCAGAGTAAAAAATCCCTTCACAGCAGAGTAAAGAATCCCCTTGCAGTCAGGCATAACAGCCCCATAAAAGCTACAGCGTAGCAGAGACTGCACTGCTCTAACTTACTTGTCCCTGCCTTTCTTTATATACTATCCCAGCAAAAGTGACACTGTAAGTTATAGAATAGACAGAGCAGAGGCACACAATGTCTGAGGTGCAGTAGCCGTTTCTGTGCTAAGGTGATCCTGTATCTCCTGATTCAGCATTGCAGAGCCTCATAGGTGGGTCCAACTTCAGAGGAGTACATGTGTGAAAATAAATTATCCTAGATGAGATCAGACCATCCGTCAGTGTACCCAAACTTGCTTCCCTCCACCCAGAGTATCAGGACCTACAATCTAAATTGGTATAAGCTACGTATCAGGAATACATGTGAGAAATGTATGTTTCTGGGTATGAGATAATCTATTTTATGATATGTTACATTCTCCAGTTTCTTTTTCCCACATCTGTTCTTTCTGGCTCTGTATGTACAACAGCTGCATATTGGAGAGACTTTTTTTAAAGGAAAAGTATTCCTTGCTTTCCTAATAAATCAATCTGGTATATTAACTCCAGAAATTCAGAGAATTAGGCCAAAATATCTGAATTTTTTCATAACTAAAAAATAGAGCATGATTTCCCTACTGATATACGCTCTCTATCTAGCAGATCAAATAGATAATGTGTCCTATATAAATTCATTTGTTTATATCTACTTCTGTACCAGGAATTGGTGTCCAGCTTTTTATACTTACAAACCATAGATGTTTATCATGCTCTGTCACTACTCCTTTCTGGACTGGAAAGAAGCTGAGCAAACAAAGAATGTGAATTATGGTCTTTAACAAGAGGAATGGAAATACATTGTGGTCCATGTTTCTTCCCTGAAGAAGGGAAGATACTGACCCAAGAACAATTTCAGTAAGAATGAGGCTGTTGATTCTCAAAAGGCAATTCTCAAGTATGGATAACGAACATGAGAGGAGCACATCACCATCAACACAGATGAGCTGACAAAACATCAGCTTCTCTGAATCTCAAGCCTGTGTATCCCTTATAAGTTAAACCCTGAAGTCTTCATTCAAGCCACATTATTGCTCAACTTAAAAGGAATTACCACTATGGAGATATGCAGCAGGGTTATAATATGCATAATATGCAAACACTACATCTGCCATATTATTAATAATTATGCAATAGAAACCAAGCATATTTACATTTTCTTGTGTAATCTTTTCATACTTACACAGAAAAAAAGATACTCAGAAAGTGTTACACAAGAAGTTTCTCCTGTGCTTAAAATAGTTAAGACTGAGCCAAGAGTGGAAAATTAAAACCAATAAATCCTGTGCCAAATGTTATGGATTCCATAAATTTAACACCCTTTTCATAATCTTCCATAAAGATCACAGAGCAGCTTCACACCCAATTCATTAATTGCTCCTCTTTAGTTAAACACCAGGCAGCCTGCGGGTCTTTTGTTTGTTTGTTTGTTTGTTTTTTAATTCAAGGGCTGACTAGGATGTCTAAGGTGTTTTAATAACAGTCCTGTGCACTGTCTAATTTTTTCAGTCTCTACAGTTTGACTCCTCTTTTAGGGGGTGAATAGTGCTCTTTGAATTTACGTGTAACAAAACATCACCTTGCTCATTAGAAACCTACAGCAGAGTATTTGTTTTTAAAAGACAGTACCGACCAGACTATTATCTGCATAAAGTGACTTTTGCATATGGTAACAGCATAGCAACAGTACAGTGTAGCTATACATGTCTGACATGCAGATTTTCAAAGTGCATGTATGAATTAGAAAGTGATGTACAATGAGCACCAGGTGAAACCTCACAATCTGTCTAGCACAAATTTAGACAGCCCCTGTAAGTGTATGCCTAGTGCTTTTCTAATGCTGCTGTAACCAAGAGGAGACCATACTTAACCACAAAACCCTGTGATGCAGTATCAGTGGTCTCCGGCTTTTAATATCCCAAGATGCTAAAAACTGTTTGCAATCAGGCCTTCTGGCTCAATTAAAAGCAAGCAAAGACAACCAACCTTGACAAAAGCCAAACTTTCTGGTACCGTCAAGACAGACCCATAGAATGTCTTAACTAATGTCAAAACCTGATGACCAAATTCTCAAAGGCAACCACAAAAGCAACCCAATCACATTAAATAAAAAAATAATAATAATAAAAAAAAACAACCCCACAACTTTCTTGGCAGTGATGCTGCAGATGGGCTGGAAAGGTGAGAGGGTTGTGCTCTGCCATTTGACTAACACTCATTCCCACTTGCCAGCCTATGGCTTTGCCTTTCAGTATGCTTAGTACAACACGCAGCTGCTCAAAGAGAAATTTCCCTCCCCAAATAGTGTACAACAGTGGTAGGTGGGAATTCTGGGAACCAGCAGCTGGGGAGATCAGTGTCGGCGGGCTAAGCTGAAATGCTGAAGCATCTCTCATCACAAGTGCCCAGAGCCAGATTCTGTAGTTGTTAATCAAGCACAACTGAAAGGGAGCTTTGACCAATTAAGTAATAGAGAGTTTGGCTCATTCTAGTGAAGGATTATATCACAGCAGAAGCAGCCCTTCTCTGCGCAAGGCTGAGGTTAGCACCCTCTTTTACTGTACTGGTAAACTCCCCCTATCTATCTTCATCTCTGCTAGTCCCTCCAAATAGGACACTTTAAAGCCAGACTATAGAATCACGCTCAGAAAAGCAAGGATGCAGTCAAAAAGGAACATCAGGCATTTCCTTTTTAGTTCTCTTATCACAGTTTTGTTACCTGTCCCACTTACATCACCATCACTGTTAAGACCTAGAAACCTTTATGATCAACTTTATTTTGCTGAGAAATTTATTTAAAACCAGCTTCAAATACCAGTTTTGAAATAATATCTGACTGCAGAAGAATTTTCAAGCTCCATATTATTATCTACAGAAAATGTTTCTTCTCTCCTCCCCCCTTAAATAAGGAGTCCATGTAACCAGTATACATTTAAATCTTTTTTCTATTTGCACTGATTTTTAGGAACAAGTGCTGCAATGATTTACATTTACATATTGCTTGTGGTCCCACTGAAACCCACTGAGATTATTCTCAGAGTACAAAATTAAGCATGTGCATAAATCTTAGCAGGATCTCAGCCAAAGAGACTGTTTTATTCGGAAACAATAAAGAAAGATAGGCTTGTGGTTACTCCATGAGCCAAACCCTGTCCTCAGAAATAGAAGTTCACTTTTCTTTGGGGATGGGCAGTTGAAAATATATCCCCTGCCCAGGAACAAAACCCAGCCACTGGAAGCAAAGCAGAGGCAGGTGAAGGCCCTGTGCCCTGCAGAGAGGAGAGTTTACAGTTCATGAAGGAGTTTATGACTGTGAAGACATGGAGGCACATTGGTGTGATTTAGATGCATGTTTTGCTTAACACTCCAGCCAGACAAAATCCTCTCTGATCTCTCTTGACACATAACTTTTGGTCTTCCATGGTTCTCATTGCTATGAGCGTCACATAACAGGAATGTATCTAGATAGGTTTGAGAAGCATGTGCAACTTTTTATAAAGAATAATGGATACTGTACATTATTCATAACATAACTGATTTCATTTGCATTATGCTTTACTTTCCAGGTTTTTAAACAAGGACATCCTAATAGAACTGTACAGGTATATGTCTTCTGTGGTTCATGCTCTACAATAGAATTAGATGCCTTCCACAAAAATCATTATTAAAATTAACACTACACACTGTTAGATTGTGTCCTAAAATGATGTGGTTAAAATACTGTCTGCAACACCTGCAGCTTCTATTTCTCTAGCACAGAGAACAGGTATAAAACTTTAAAACAATTACAAGGAGAAAAAAACAAAATGCCAAGAAAACAAGAAGCAATACAGATAAAAAAGTTCTTGAAAAGTATTGCTTGATGGCTGCTAATGCCTTTGAATTACCCCACATCACCTGTGAAAAAGTAAAATGGAAAAAAAAAGCCCCAAACAAGCCCAGCCCCAGAATAGCCAGGGCAATGGAGAGCGGCTTGGAGGGGATGAGTTCTTTCCCTTAAAATTCATGAGCAAGTTTTATTTTCCCAGAGTTATTCTTCATGTGCAATGGATTCACAACATTTCCTTTAGAGCAAGAAAATATTGCATGCAAGCACACTTGAATTTGTCACTGTCTACGTTTGGACTTGACTAATTTGGGCAAGAAAATCTGCTTTAAAGACCATTACCGATAATCTACTGAGTAGAAAACACTGATCTTCATCTTGAACCAAAACCTGTCATGATCTTCTGTCTTTTCTATTGAAAAAACAAACAAACAAACAAACACAACAACAACAAACACAAATAGACCAGCTACCCTCTCCTCCCAAACCAAACAACCCACCATTGAAATTAGATAGTAAAACTGACTGGATTATGCATTCTGGATAGCTGAAAATCTGTTCCCTGTATTATTGTAGAGTTTTACATTGAAGACAAAGAAGAAGAAGTTGTCTTACTACGCATTCTCATTCACTCCTGTCATCTTTCAAGAACTGCCTATTTAAAAGGCTGGCAAGTACTTTCATTTTTCTTTTTTTCTTTCCTTGCGTTCACAAAACAATATTAGATGTTGTTTAAACCCCGCTCAGCCAACTGGAAATGGCCATCAACGTCAGCACTGCAAAACTAGGCCCTGAGACCCTGTTCTGTAGTGCTGGAGAAGAAAAAGGAGATGTCTTTAAAATCATCCAAGCAAAAAAAGAGAAAAAACAGGCATTCATGAAATCTTATTGTCCAAGATAGAATAGTAGAGGCCGAGAAGAACAAACAATATAAATAGAGAACATGTTTTTCCTTGCCTGCTTCACAATAGCTAGGATTCTTTAAAAAAAGAATAAGCAGAAAGATAAGATATGCATGCCTGATACTGAAGAAAAGACTGTTTGTACCCAGCACACCATATAAATTGTTTAAGAACAGTTCAGCCATGTCAAGAAATGACCCTCTCATGCTGCCAAGGTCAGTAAGACCCATAGTCAGTGTTAGTCAGAAAGGTTGACACCACTTCCATATTTAAAATATATTCACCTGATTTCTCCTAGAACTTCACAAACAGTGCAGACCATTTAAGTAGGGGACTTTTAGGGGTGGTATGGTATGGTTGGTGGGTGTTTTATGGGTGGATCAAGAGCAATATGCAGCCCAATGCTGAGGACTATCAGGAAGCCTGTATGCTGCTGCAGACCCCCATTACAGGCAGAAGGAGGGCTGTGATAGATGTGCCCTGGGTGTAAGCACACGGTTTGCTTGTTCACTCACAAACATACACATCACCGTGCAACACTAATAATAAACTATCCAGCTGGGACTGTCTCTATATAGCCAACATAACAGCTTCTATATACCAGATGAGCCCATTGAACCTCAGTGTATTTTTAATACCAGGAAAGGAGAGGTTTGACCCCTAAACTCCTAATTCTTGGTTAAAATTCTACTTCATTCCTAGTTTTCAGTACAACATTTGTTTTAACCTCAGCCATATCTCTGGAAGACCCTCTAATGTTTAACATAGCAAAGAAAAAATTCACATAAGCCTATTCCCATGGATATTCATTATACAGGTGCATCCTGAGACATAGCTTACTTGAACAAGAAAAACAGCAACAGTGCATTAAGATGTAGATGAAATGCATGACGCTAGTTAGTCTCCACTCAAGCAATTCCCATTGTTATTTTGACTTACTGATCATGAGAGGAATGCTGGAAAACAACAGCTTTTAAACACCTGCTAATAAATTCTATTATTTCTCTAATTACATAGTTTTGATTAAAAATACTGATTTTAGGATACATTTATAGCTAAAATTATCTGAGCCTTGCACTGAAATAGTGATGAAGTTACATTGTGGCAAAAGTTAGATAAATTGCTTTGTGGTCCTTATCTGTGTGTGCAGATAGTTAAATAAATAAATAAATAAAAAGGAACAGTTGAAATATCCAGTGGGAGTTACTCCCTGGAATTGCCTTCTTTCCAAATTTGTAAGCTGCTCTTTTGAGATAGTTGCATTGCTGACTATACCAGGAGGAGATTGCCCAGCTGAAATGTCTCACACACAATGGGAAAGAAACAGCATTCAGCTATACCATGATCCCCACTATTATTTCATAACAACTCTGGCAATGACTCTCCCAATACTTACAGAGTTGCTGCCCTCAGACAATAACATTTGACTTCTTATCTTTCTAAAGGAGACCTATATATAATTAGATCCCCACTTCCACTGTATACACTAACTAAGCAGCATCGCTGTCCAGTGCAGAGAAAAGCTCAGGGCAGGCAATGGAATTATGCTAGTTTAACCTAGCTGTAGCTTTGTCCCATGATGTCTAGTCAGCAGATATGCATCATTGCTAATTGGCTGTCTGGTCTCATCTGTCCACGGTTGAAAGATAAAAGTGTGAAACAAACTCTTCTGGGTTTTAGGGCCAGAACAGATCATAGTTCAATTAATTTTCATGTGTTTTTGTTTTTTCCAGTGTTTTCAGAACCTGAATACAGAATAGATTTTCCCAGAACCCTTTTAGGAACCCCAAATGAACTCACTGCCCCCCGTTAAAGAAAACAACAAAACAAAACCAAACCACCCCCCCCAAAAAACCCACAACAACCAAGCAAGCACCCTAGAAATCACAGATCAAGATTCTCTTTTGTGTTTCACAGTATACAGCAGTTAATGACATTACATTGGCTTAGGTGAAAGGGTAACAGCGTATCCAGCACTTAATACAGAAACAAAGAGAACAGATAGAGAAAAGAGCCTTTTCTGCCATGAATAACAGCAACAGAAATCAGTGTAATGAAATAAAAATGTGCTGGGAACCCAAATGTGTTGCAGAACCCAAGTACTCCTCTGCTGAAGCCAGGGCTTTTGACTTTCCAGATTTTCTATCAACTGTACCTCCAATGATTAGTCACTAAGGAAGGTTCGTATATATACTGGAACTTAAGTGATTGTACAGTGCCATTCCTGTCTTACCTCAGGAGTGGTCTAGTCAAGTTTGAGACATGAACAAATGGTACTAAGATTCACTCTGCCTTTCCCATGGCACTTTCATCAGGTTCATGCTGAAAGCGCCTACCAGTGCTGTCATAACACCAGGATACAGAGGGTGCTTAACATCCTGCACCTGTATTCCTGTGCTGCGTGCACACAGGTCTTGTTTACTTTGAACAATGATTTCTAACTTTAAACTGTAAAGCCAGCCTGTGCCACTTTCTGTTTCCAAGCTAGGACACCCAGTTCTTGGCACCGCTGAGGGAGCCTATAGAGATGCTGGGGAGGGACTCTTCATTAGAAACTGTAGTGACAAGACAAGGGGTAACGGGTTAAAACTTAAACAGGAGAGATTTAGATTGGATATAAGGAAGAAATTCCTGTGAGGGTGGTGAGGCACTGGAATGGGTTGCCCAGGGAGGTTGTGAGTTCTCCATCCCAAGGCCAGGTTGGACGAAGCCTTGTGTGGCATGGTTTAGCATGGGGTGTCCCTGCTTATGGCAGGGGGGTTGGAACTAGATGATCTTAAGGTCCTTTCCAACCCTAACTATTCTATGATTCTATGATCTCAGCTTGTACAGGTATTATGAAATTTCAGAAGTCCTTTTTGTGCTGCCCTTCTTACTTCCTCTCCTCCTAACATCTGTGGGCACACTGCTGTGAATGACCCTCATTGGANCTTGTACAGGTATTATGAAATTTCAGAAGTCCTTTTTGTGCTGCCCTTCTTACTTCCTCTCCTCCTAACATCTGTGGGCACACTGCTGTGAATGACCCTCATTGGACATGTGCTAAAGTAGGAAAGGCAAAAGAAGTCCTTTTTAGCAGATGAGTAACTAAGAGAACTGAGAAGAGGCTGAGGGGCTGGGGCTTGCTCAGCCTGAGGAAGAGATGGCTGTGGGAGGACCTAATAATGGCCATCTGCCTGTACCATCAGGTCAGTAATCAAGATGAAGCCATACTCTTGCATTGGTGTATGACAGGATGAGACACAATGGCTGAAAGCTGAAGAAAAGAGAGGCTCAGACTGGATATAAGGAGCAACTCTTTCCCCGTGAGGGCAGGCAGGCAGTGGAGGAGATCATCCAGAAAGGCTGTGAAGTCTCTGTTGCTGAGACTTTCACTTGCTGCCTAGACAGAGACTTGAGCAACATGGTCTGATCTCACAGGTGACCCTACTGTGAGCTGGAGGCTGGACTAGAGACCTCTCATCATTCCCTCAAGCCTAAATCCCTCCATGGTCCTTTGAAAAGGAGTAAATTCAGCAGTTTGGATTATATGAACACCTGCCTTCACTCTGGTGCATCAGAGCTGTGATCTCAGCACAAAGCAGCTTCTTGCTTCTTCAAAGTAATCCTGCTCATGCATGCTTTACAAAGGGAAAGGCTTAGATGCCCCCTGGCCTCTCTGCATGGGGAGCACACTGGGTGAGCAGCTTGTGCCATTTTGAAGCATGGGGAAATTCAGGCTTCTGTCAGATTCATACTGACCTTTCTGTAGCTCAATGCAAGATCTTCTTTCAATTGGCAGACAGATATGTTATTTGTTGCTGATAAAACAAAACCTATACCTATTACAGGCAAAAACCTTAGAAGCTTAATTGTTTAATGGAGAGATTGTCAATAAACACGTTGTAATGCAATAAAAATGCATATTTAAGACACCTTTGCAATACCAATATTTAGTAATGGCCTTCAAGTGAAAAGCACTTGCAGTTGCCTATGTACCGTTTCAATTAAGATATAAACAGACATAAAACTATTTAAGCAGAAAATACAATGTATTTTTGAGTAGCTCATAATTTAAGATCATAAAACTGAGATTGACTGTAGGGCTCACAGCCTATCTGAATTTAAATACATGTTAACAAAGTAGACTGTCTCAAATCAGTAACTCTTATGCTATTCCTCATCTACCTTACAGAGACTACCAGTTGTCCTGGGTTCAGCAGTTGCAGTCAGTTTTTCTTCTCTTTAGTAGCTGTGTTTTG
>NDXB01017817.1:0-20489 GCA_002631895.1 Agapornis roseicollis
GTCTGTTCGGTACTCCAGTCTGGTGGGGTATTCCAGTCTGGGGGGATACTCCAGTCTGATGGGGTACTCCAGTCTGATGGGGTACTCCAGTCTGGTGGGGTACTCCAGTCTGGTGGGATACTCCAGTCTGATGGGGTACTCCAGTCTGGTGGGGTATTCCAGTCTGGGGGGATACTCCAGTCTGGTGGGGTACTCCAGTCTGATGGGGTACTCCAGTCTGGGGGGGTACTCCAGTCTGATGGGGTACTCCAGTCTGGGGGGGTACTCCAGTCTGGGGGGATACTCCAGTCTGATGGGATACTCCAGTCTGATGGGATACTCCAGTCTGGTGGGGTACTCCAGTCTGGTGGGGTACTCCAGTCTGATGGGGTACTCCAGTCTGGGGGGGTACTCCAGGCTTGCCCTGGTTGGGATGACAGCAGGGCCTCTTGCAAGCCCAAAAAAGCAACTGGGAGAAGAACCAAACCCAAGTTGATGCCTACAAAGCTTACCAGTATTTTATCTTTCCATATCTCTGTAGCTTTAGCATTCTTAGCAGTACTCTCCTGCTAAGGTGAAGAGATGATAAAACATCAATTTATTCTTATTCAATAAGCTAGGACCAGTGATTTTAAATGGGCTCAAAGTAACTTGAAGAGCCAGCATACTCCTGTATGGAAGTGGTGAGCCACCATGCAGTGGATGGATGGATGGATGGATGGATGGATGGATGGATGGATGGATGGATGGATGGATGGATGGATGGATGGATGGATGGATGGATGGATGGATGGAATTCAGTAGGTTGGACAGAACCTTGGGTAGCATGGTCCAGGGTGAGGTGTTGCTGTCCATGGCAGAGGGTTGGAACTGGATGATCTTAAGTTCTTTTCCAACCCAAACCATGCTATGATTCCCTTTCCCCAGTTTGTTCTTCCATAGCTGCCTGTCTCAAAGCAGACTATTTTGAAGGCTTATTGTTGCTGACCTAAATGCAGTGGCTGTGGTGAACGGCAGCCATGGAGATGGCCATGGGAAGATGAAATCCAGGCAGGTTCCTAACTTGGCACTCTTCAAGACAACGTGGGCTCCCCGAAACAAAGGGGAAGTTGACCTGCTGGAGAGGGGCTTTTTACAAGGGGAATGGCTTGAACCTGCCCCAACAGGGGAGACTGAGCTGAGCTCTGAGGCAGAAGCTGTTCCCTGTTTTCAGGTACTGAGGCGCTGGCCCAGGGTGATGGCCCAGAGAAGCTGTGGCTGCCCCATCCCTGGCAGTGCTCGAGGCCAGGTTGGCCACAGGGGCTTGGAGCAAGCTGCTCCAGTGGAAGGGGTCCCTGCCTGTGGGAGCAGGGGTTGGAGCTTTAAGGTCCCTTCCAACCCAAACCAGGCTGGGGTTCTGTGAATGTACAGCACTGTGGACCCACGACACACCAGCAGAGACCAGCCAAGGCTATGGCTGCGTGGGATCTTCCTTCCGTGGGGGATCAGCAGCCCCATCCATCCTCACACCTGTCCCACAGACTGTTGGGTACCCATCTGTCAGCGAAATTTACCTGCTCTGTCCAGCTGCATTCAACTAACCTGGATTCCTCACCACTGTGGCACAAGGAGCCAGATGCTGCTGCAGCCGCAGGGCTGCACACCTTTCTGCAGTTCAGTTACTCTGGGCTTAGTAGCAGTTGTTTGTCCAGGGACTCTTTCTCACTGCAGCAATGGGGAAACAAATGTATTTTATCTCGACTAAGGAAAACCAAATCATGGGTTTTGGCAGCTTCACCACCTGCAGTGCAGAAGACCTGGCTTATGCAAACTCTGCTCTCATTTACAGAGACCTAACAAATGCTTAATTCCAAAGCAGAAACAAACACAGGGAGAGCCCTGCAGGCCCAGGGGCCACGGCTTTCCTTCCACGTGTGCTATATACCCCTTCCCAATGCCAGATAAATAGTTTCTATCTCTTCCTCCTTAACTGGCCACTTGTGCCAAACCTCGACGGCAAAGCCAGGGGTGATAACTGGTAATGAGCCCCTGTTTGCCTGGGC
The DNA here is from genome assembly GCA_002631895.1 of Agapornis roseicollis. Classification (NCBI taxonomy): domain Eukaryota; kingdom Metazoa; phylum Chordata; class Aves; order Psittaciformes; family Psittacidae; genus Agapornis; species Agapornis roseicollis. Next base: position 2,022 of record NDXB01017817.1, read on the forward strand.
TGATAGCCAGAACTGCCTGATGACTGTGTCCTCCATGAAAGAGATGAAACGGATCTAGTTGATGGAGGAGAAAGCCCCGGTAACCACAGACTGGTAGCAATAACAGCCAGACAGGACAGGGTTGTATTTGGTGGCCCTTTAGCATGAGAATTAGTCACAAAAGATACAATATGCCCCTTTGCAGGGAGCAAGTGACCCTTCAAGCCATGAGCCCCGGAGATAAAAGGATTTAACACGTGCCATGAGAAAGAAGGAGGGTGGAGAAGAGGTCCTCTAAGCCATCACTCCCGTTCCCAGGAGGAGACCCTTCCCAAAGGCAAGTGCACTTGAATTGCAGCCAGAGGCTGCCACCCTGTTTTCCAGAAGGCAGAGAATGCTCCGTGTCCCTGACCTTCCTGGCTGCATTTTGGCAGCGCGAGGCGACTGACGTGATTTCACTTTTGGACCACCATCAATTCCTCAAATTAAGGGAAAGGAGGGTAATACAGCAGCTATTGACAGCGCTGGTTGCCGCGACTCTTAACGCTTTGATCTGCACCTCTCCTCTTGCACGTATCAGTCAGAGAACCCCACACTGTGTGCTGGTTGCAGGGCAGACCCTCAGGAGGAGAGTCCAAGCCTTCCATGCGTGCATCCGTGTGCGCAGCGGCCAAACAGCCTGGAGGAAATGAGTCCACTGCAAAAACATGAGTTCATTTCCGCATATGTGCATGCGACGACCGTGCCTCTGATACGGTGTCTGCAATGGTGACAGCCCCAGAGTGCAGGGCACTTTCCCTTATCGCTGGCTATAAAGAAGCTGTGGCTGCCCCATCCCTGGCAGCGTTCAAGGCCAGGATGGACACAAGGGCTTGGAGCAAGCTGCTCCAGTGGAAGGGGTCCCTGCCTGTGGCAGGGGGCTGGAAATAGATGAATCTTAGGGTTCCTTCCAATACAAACCATTCAATCATTTTATAAGCAAGATGGGCTTGTTTGTCCCCCAGTGAACAATATTTGGGGTGGTGGAAGTGCCACTGTTGGTCCCTGCTGATGCGATCTCTCCTGGACAAGGCTGGTATACGAGCTGCTGGGATGTGAAAAGCCACCCAAAATGTATAAGGAAAGGAGTGCTAGTTTGTGCCAGCACGGCTCTTCGCAGTATCCATCGAGGACCACCGCTTTGAGCTCCTGTGCACCACCACTAACCACACCACGAAGTGATGCCCTTGTCACAGCTTCACTGCAGTAGATGCGTGACATGGTGCAGGCTGAGGAAGAAGCTCAGGGGGATTAACTTGCTTGAAAAGGTCACAGCTTGGAGCACAAGAAGAGAAGCAAACTGGCTCTAAATGCAAAGCGAAAGGACATGCCCCATCCCTCCTCCCATCAGCCCACCCGTAGCCAGCACCTCTCCACACGCAGTTCCACTGATTAATCCCCTGCCCAACAGCTTCCCGCTTCCTATCCCAGTACCGCCTCCCCCCTCCTTGCATCCACTTCGTTGGAACAGCTCGGATATTGGCTGGAAATCTATTAATAGTGAGAAAAGGAAGCCCAGAAGAATAACTTAGGAAGCGGTGGGTGACACACCCCACACCGGCGGGCTGAGCCCTGCTCCCAGCCTTAGGCCAGCTCCTCCCAAGGCGGGATGAGAAAGCCAACCCAGGGAAGGGAAGGGAAGGGAAGGGAAGGGAAGGGAAGGGAAGGGAAGGGAAGGGAAGGGAAGGGAAGGGAAGGGAAGGGAAGGGAAGGGAAGGGAAGGGAAGGAAAGGGATGTGAGGCAGGCCTGAGGAAGTTCCTATTTTCCTCCCCCTTTTTTGCAGCCTTTCCTGATTAAAGAGGAGCAACGGGTTGAGGTTGTCAAAGGGAAAGCGTGGGGTTGAGGCTCCAGGGGTGGCCTTCGCTATGTGTCAAAGAGAGTAAAGAGGCTCTTGGCCTTTCCTTTGCGTTGCAAGATACTCGTGGGTGAAAGGAGGGTTTATCCATCCACTGCAACGCGTCTGTGTCTGAACTGGAGCACAGAGTGGCTACTGCAGAGGACAGGAAATTTGTCACCTCCTTTTCAGACTGTGAGAGTGATCAGATTGGCAGAATATCACAGAACAGGGTTATTTATCCTGGAATTAAGCTGGGCTACCAGAGCAAATGGTTACCTCACAGGGCTTCTTAATTTTGCCTGTATAGAGGTTTTCTCCCTTCTATCTGCTGAGGGAAAGGTGGGCTCCAAACAGCATCATCCTCCCTAGCTACCTAATGCCTTCAGCCAGGGATGCGGTATAAGGATGCTGTTTGACCCTTCGCCCTTGCAAAGAGGCACTCTCCACATCAGAATACACATTTCCAAGCTGGCATCACCCATCCGTTTGGCTGCCAGTCTCACCATCAGCATTATGAAACGGTTTCATCCAAGCCAAAGACCAACTTGGCTTCCTGGGTGAGAAGATGGGGAAAGGTCCAACAGCGCTGCCGAAGTGTTTTCAGACTCTAACCCATCAGTCCAATTACGCAGTGCAGGGATGTCAATCCTCTCCAAACCCCTGCAGGAATAAATATGCTGCAGAACGGGCTTGATAGACTTGCTCTGCAAAAATATTCAATATGAGCCCTCATAGCTGCATCCCATTTGCATTGCTTGGGAAGGAAACATGCCTGGATTCTGATATAAAGCCATTGGGCTTGCTTTCAGCAGAGAACCTCCTTTACCCCACTGAGAAAAGGCTCTATTTAAAGAGTCCTCCAGATCAGTGCTGTTTAGATCTTGTATGCAAGTGACAGCAAAATCAAGGCAATAATACAAGTGGCCTCTTCTCTGCTGTCAAATGAAATGAACCTGCAGCCACGATCTCTGTCCTGAAGGTCATACATAGCCAATAAGCTCTTCCTGACTGGACAGGGAGGGGTAAAAAAGGATGTGCTTCAAGCCCTGAAGGGGTTTGCTTCATTTCCAGATGGAGAGAAGCATCCAGGGCTTCCTTTTGCACGGCTGCCAGCCTGGAGATAGCCCTCGACTGGGGCTTTGGGGCATGTATCTCTTATCAGTCTGCAGGATTTTGCTGTCACTCACAACACTACAGCAGCCAGAAGCTGCTTTGCTTTAATTCAGAGCTGGGAAAATGTGAAGTTGTCCCTATTTTACCCAGGGGAAGTAACCCTGAGGCTCAGAGAGCAGGACTTGGATCAAACCTCAGGCGAGCCTTGGCAGCTCTGTCCCTCCTGCTTGATCTGCTTCCCTTTAATTGCATTCACATGGCAGCCTTTAAACCTCCTTGGTTTTGACCAAGAAACCCATCCACAGCTTGAGGCATCTTTCCTACGAAGACGGCAACACACATACCCAACGTGTGCGTTCTGATGAGCTGGCGTTTTCTGTTGAGAAACTTGCTTCATTAACAAATTCCCCATCAGCTCTTTCTGCAAATATCTGAGCCAGCTCAGCTTGTCTGCTGTTGCATTTGGAAGCATGACAAATATGAAGAATCATCATCCCAAGGCACATCTCCCCACTTGGATGCACTCCTCTTCCCCTGCAGCCCTGACACTTCTCCTCCTCACTCCCTTGGTCCCTCTAAACACATCTGGGGAGGCAGAAATGGGTTAATTTGCTGTGCTAATTAAAGACCAGAGTGTGGATTTGAGGTTGAAGAAATATCTCAGCACTCCTCACTCCTATTGTCATTGAATTATCTTCCATATCATGCTTGGACCTCTCCTGAATTTCTCCTCGAAGACTGGTTATAGCCAGAAAAATGGGATTAGAAGCGTATTTCACCCAAATAGACCCAACTGGTCTATCCCAAGAAGTGCTTATCCCAAAGCCAGTTCCATCCAGAGAAAAGGGATGCCAGTGATGAGTAGAAGCACCATTCCAGCTTCTCGTATGGATAAATATAAGACATCCTATTTAGGACTGTGTCTCTTCTACTCTTGCCATGGAAAATCTGTAGCTCTCTAAGAAGCGAAGGGAAAGAAGAAGATACAATCAAAAGGAGACAGGAAGACCAATGTGGAAAATGAAAGCTGAAAACCTCACACGAGGTTGTCAGGGTGGCAAACAAACAGACACACACGGACACCTCTATCCACAACGCCCCAGACATCTATCATTACTATCATTACATCTATCATTATCTATCATTAGCCTGGAAAGATCCCTTTTCCACTGTGGGCTGTGAGGACTTGAAGGGACCTGGCTCCAGGCCCCACACCTTTCCCAGGCTGCAAAATGAACCAGGGGCTCTTTGCAGCCCAAACACAAACAGCCCCATCATGCAGGAAACGGTAGTTGAGCTGCTGGAGCGGATATGTGGGGAGCATGAGCCAAAAGAGCTGCATGCCCCAGCCCGACCAGACCCTCCAAAGCCACACTCTGCCCTTCTCTTACCTCCTTTATGCCATTAGTGTGGAGTTATCCCATGGTGACCTTGCTGCTCTGCAGCAAGATTTGTGTCAGTACAGCCTATTCCTGTATCAAGCAAGCATCAGCCACCCATCGGCTGAAGGACACCATGTCTGGTACATTTAGCACTGAGACCCCTCTATTTATGCAAAAGTCACCCAGGGACTTTGGAAGAAACTCAAGGTTTACACTGAGGAATGGGCCAGAAAAGCTGCTCTGCAGCAAGGTAAAGCCCAGCTACGTTTGGCCCTAAATCATGGCCGTGAATCAAAATGACACTGAAAATCACAAGAAAGACTTCAGACCACACAGCTTTGCTGTATGCTGAACATTTGGGCTTTTTCTGGTATAGCTTCCATGTTATAAGTAAGTCTTTAAGATACTCTTTCAGGCTTTTGCCTGTGAACATGAATGCTAAGAAAGCCTGATTCTTAAAGAAGCAAATAGATTAAGTAATAGATTTGTCCAAACATGGAGAGGAATCACAGGAAGGACTGAAATACTGAACTATCAGATAGGCATTGCCACCTTGAGTTCATTAGAAGACCACTCAGCTTCACTACCTCACTGCAGTGAGGGCTGAAGACTGACCCATAGTCCTGGGTTCAGCAGTAGCAGTCATTTCTCTCCTCCTTAGCAGCTGGTGCAGTGCTGTGGTTTTGACTCTCAGCCTGGGAACAGCGCTGATCACACCGATGGGTTCAGTTGCTGCTCAGCAATGTTCAGTCTAACCAAGNCTCAGCCTGGGAACAGCGCTGATCACACCGATGGGTTCAGTTGCTGCTCAGCAATGTTCAGTCTGACCAAGCACTTTGTGAGTCTCAGCTCTGCCAGGGAGGAGGGGAAGCCAGGAAGAAGCAGGGACAGGACACCTGACCCAACCTGACCAAAGAGGTATTCCATAGCACAACACAACATACCCACTATAGAAACTGGGGGCAGTTACCCAGGAGGCCCAGATCACTGCTCAGATCGGGCTGGGTATCGGTTGGCGGGTGGTGAGCGGTTCTATTCTCTCCCCTTGTTATTTCCCTTACCATCATTATTCTTGGTGGCAGCAGCAGTGGTTTGTGTCATACCTTAGTTACTGGGCTGCTCTTATCTCAACCCATGGGAGCTACATTCTTTTCTTTCTCCTCCCCATCCCTCTCGGAGCTGGGGGGAAGAAGGGGGGGGAGTAGTGAGAGAGGGACTGCGTGGTTGACCAAGTTTAAACCACAACACCCATGGATTGACTTCAGCAGCAAGGCAAGGTGGTGGGAAGGAGACCTTCAGAGAAGGCAACATGAAAAGCTGCTTGGCCAAAGCCACTGCTTTGCTCCTGAGGGCTGAACGGTCACATCACAGCAGCCCTAACCTCCTTCGCTGCTCAATGTGTATGGGGGACAGATTTACTCATGAAGACCCTGCAGAAGTTCCTCCCCATGCTTTTCACCCCAGAAAGATGAATCATCCCTTGCTTGGCTTTTCCTGGAGGACTCTACTCCAGACAGTTTGGGAAGCAGTGAGGACATGAGCCCACAAGGCAGGAACTGAGCTTTATCCAGCTTGATGGCTTGTCTGCACAGAGGTACTCATGAAAGTTAATTTACAAGTAAAAGAAGGTCTGATTTTGGAGTGGATTAGTCCAAGTGCACACAACCCACCAGGTGGCCCCTCTCCGTTTGGCTTGAAATCAACCCTCACTTCTTTTAGCCCAAATGAAGTAGGTTAGATCAAACTAAAGTCTCCTTAGCGCTGAAAGCCGAGGAGGAGGAGCTGGTGCAATGTCAGAAGGTTAATTCAGGAGAAATCTGGGGATGATGCCTACCTAAACAAGCCCCTGGATGTCCCATTGGGCACTAACACTGACCAAACATCACAGATGTCGGTCTTCCCTGGTTCCTGTACATGGAAAGCTCTGATTGATGTCGGATTTGATGTCACATCAGCAGCTCTTGCTGTTTGACCAAGTTTTGTCATGGGGAAAGGCAGAACAATAAGAAGACAGTGGACAGGCCCCACCACAGCACTGGGGAGCAGGGTCCATTCACTGTCTGCTGTCTTCTAGGACGGGACAATGCAAGTGAATGGGGGTTTACCCATCCATAGCAAGAAGCAGTCATGCTGGGAGGCATGGGGAGACTGAGTTCACCCCCTTGCCCTCCTCTCCAGCTGGCTGGGCTCATATCTGGGTTCATACTGAGCAGTGTTGGAAGGAGTTGGCCCTGAGCTACTCATCCTGCCAGCTGAACCTCTGCCAGCTGGCCAGCACCAGGGAAGAGTTGTCACATCCAATGTCACTCAAGTTAGGTGCTGTGCATCAGTGATGTGTCTAGACTCTAACCATGAGAGATGAGGGCCACAGGGGTCTTGCAAAGCAAGAAACATAGAAACATAGAATCATAGAATGGTTTGGGTTGGAAAGGACCTGAAGATCATCCAGTTCCAACCCCCTCACATTGGACCATGTCACCCAAGGCTCGGCCCAACCATGCAGATGTCCTGTGCGTAGGTTTTGTAGCCAAAAATCCTACCACTTTTCATAACTATCACACTAACTCTTGTAATGAGGAAGGGGAGCAGAGGGATTATGACCCTTCTTATAGCTGAGGCTCTTTCTAAAGGGAAAGAATCAACCCCAAGCCTAAATAGGGACTGTTGGCTTCTCTGTGACCCCTATTGGCTTCTCTGTAATGTAACAACCCAAGAAAGCCAGGCCACAGAGACGCATTAAAGCCGGCATTAGCAGCAAGGGATCTAATGCCCAAACGTTTGCCATCAAACTGAAGGATGGCACCTTCAGCTGGGGGCCTAGCATGGATGACATCCAAGCCGCAGCCCTAAGGGGCAGAAAAGGAGAGGAAAGACTCCAAACCTAGCCGAATGAGAAGACCTCAGCCTGCTCACAGGCAGCTTTGGTAGAAAGGGAAAGAAATGGAGCTGTGTGACTGGAAGGTCAGTTTGTGCTGGCACGCAGCACCACTGTGCTGCTTCAAAGTGCTGTCCCCCCTTCTCGCACCTCCCTTTCCTCCACACCTCCCCTGAAGATTTACAGCAGGAATCACCCTCCTGCAACAGCCTCAGCCTTCTCCTGCCACCCAGCCTTTCAGTGGGGACGCTGCCAGCCCCCAGGGCTCAGGGCAGGACCAAGAGGATGCTTGTCCACCGGGAGGGCAGAAAGGGCCAAGGGAAAGTCGATGGCTCCGAGGCGATAAGAGTTGAAGCCTCACCCTCCTTTGTGCGCCCAGCACCTCCAATGAGTCACGATCCAGCCCAAATGTACGCCCTCCAGCAAGAAACTTTCTACTTAACCTTTTCGGAGTCACGAGTCAAGTTGCTTTCCCCAGCCCATGAGTGCATCACTCACCGCTGAGACAGGATGGACCCAAAGATGATGACTGAACATGTCTTGGACTGGATGATCCTTATGGGTCACTACCACCTTGAGACTGTTTATGAATCTATGATCTTTGGTCCATAAAGACTCAAAAGTGCTGTGACGTCTCAGAATCATTAGGGTTGGAAGGGATCTCTGGAGACCACCTAGTCCAAACCCTCTGCCAAGGCAGAGCCAATGTCAAGAGGCTAAAGACACATGTGATGCCAAGTGATATAGGAGCCACCTCCAAGAGGTACTGATGGCATCCATCCTCTCTAAGTAAGTATGTAACTCTGTAAGCAATTTTGGGTGATTCCTAGTTAAATACCTGCTCCCCAGTGCCATCTCCTTTGCTGCTATGTTGAGGACAGGTTTTCTGCAGCACATCTGAGACACCTGTGAACCTTCACCAATGGAAAAGCTGCCACCATTTGCCCTTCACCCCATGTTTTACAGAAGAACCAAGCTGGATGGCAGGATCCATCCCTCTGCTTTACTTAGTCCCCCATGACCTTGGCTAGCCAAGGTTACCAAGCCAGCAGCCTGGAGATTTCCTGTTAATGCCGCAAGGAGGGCTCCACATTTCCTTGGGATCCTTTGTGTGTCGGTGCTATTTTGGGTCCCACCTCTTTTCCCTTCAGCTCCCAACCCACATCTCCCTCAGGGTGGGGCCTTCCCGGATAATTCAGAGCTCTATATATACACATGCATATACGTATGCATCTACATATGCATGCGAGTTGAGCCTTCGGGCATTGAGTGGACACAGGGGACTTGGGCATTGAGTGGACATGGGGGACTTGGCAGGAGGCTCGGTGCTATTCTTTAGGTGGGGAGAGCCTAGGAAGGGAAGGACACAGCTAACCCTCCCTCCTATTCAAAACTATTTAAAGACTGTCTGGCACAGAGCTGCTTTCCCACCAAATGGCTCCAGTGACGATCTGGCTTTACAGGCTGCGTAATCTGATCAACTTCTATTGTTGGCAAATTCAGCTCTGCCTCATTATTTAACTCTCCTGAAACAGTCAGGTTTACAGAAAAGAAAAAAAAATATCCATTTTTGCTCTTTTCTGTTGGATTTAGTTTATTTCTCGAGAGCACTGGGACTCAGTTTCCATTTGAAGAACTTCTGTTCTTCAACAGCTCCTGCTCTTCCCCTCCTTAAAATAACACGCATGATCACAGGCATGATTACACTGATGAAAGGCACAAACAGTAAGAGATGACCTTTTCCAGTGCTACTCTAGCACAGGATTCTCTAGCACAGCATATTCATTACCCAGTGGTCTCTTATGTGTAGTTATGAGCAGCACAAGTGGAGGAGCTTTAACCATTTCCCCCCAGAGAGGAAGGATGCTCATGTAAGCGCTATGCATTGGCTCAGCCACAACCCTCTGAAACAACCCTGGTTACATTTCTTAACCTCTCCCTACCTCATTTCCTCCATCCCTACCTGCAGGAGTGGATAGGTTTCGGATAGAGGAGCTGCCTTCCTTCATTTATAAGCTGGTCTAGCACCTTTCTAACCGGGGCCCCAGCTTTGGTTAGGTGCCAGAGCAATACAAATAATTACTAATAGTAATCCCCAAGAGAGTCTATTACATTATGGTTCAGCTTCCTCCCAAACAATTGCTCCTCTTCCTTGCTTTGTATGTTCTTCAAAAGAAGCGGCTGCTGTGCTTTAGGGCTGGGACACCAGCCGTGGTAAACATACACCCAGCGTTCCTGCTCCGCTGGGCCTGGGCAGCAACGAGAAGATAAATCTGATTTAAGACAATCACATTGTGGGCAGGGAGGGTTTAATGGAAATGGCAACCTAACAGCACTAAACAGCGTTTATCCTGAGAAGTCCCTTTGGGCACATTTGTTCACCATTTACAGGATGATCTTATGCAGAATGGCAACAAGAACAAGAAACGTCAAGAGGAGAAGTGCCCGCTGGTCTCTGTGCTCAAAACGTCATTCAGAGAGCGGTAGAAGGTCTCAACACTGCAGGAGCACTGAGCTGAGGGAAGGGGAGATTTACTGTGAACACGTAGATGGCCAATACTTGGACACTTCCCTGCTTTCTACCCGTACTGCAGGCACCCAAAAGATGCATAAAGGGAAAGATGACCCATACATGAGAAGAAAAGTTTCCCTGGTCCACAGCCAGTCCTGGGCTGAGGTTGACCCATTCACTGGGTGTATGGGTCAGGCCAATTGTCTGTCAAATACACAGGGTATAGGAGCACCCCAATGCTATAGGTTAAGGTGCGATATCAAACTCCTATGAGAGCTGGGAACCCAAAATACCAAGCGTCCAGCAAAAGGTGCAATGGCAATGCAGAGAGGCCATCCACGTTGGTTTGAATTGGGTCACGTTAAAGCATAGTCAGCTTTGGGTGGGCTCTCTTGAGGCCCTTGGGTCCTCATTCAGTTAGCTTGCTCTGAAACACACGTTGGCGCATCTCGGAGGAGGTTTTTCCATTGCCAGGACTTGGAATTTAGGCCTGCACAGCAAGTAGCAAAGCAGAGAAGGAAACCAGGCCTCCCTTATTAGTTGGCCAACTGGCCTGACTTAATGCTGATGAAGAACAACGTGCATTTTGGTCACCCCTTCCAAGATGGAGCCTGCAAGGGCTTTAATTCATCGATTAAATGTGGCTTTGTCATAGGAGATGAGACACAACCGGGATCAGCCAGCTGGGTTCTTGGCTGCTGAATGACACTGTCTTTCCAGCCCAATGACCTCATTGTTATGACTGAATAGGGGAACAATGTTGTCCACCCAGCAGCCCAGCAAGGAGTGAGATTCCTGCCTGGTTTCAGAAGAGCATGGGAAGTTGTGGGATGTCTCTGGGTTGGGGATGCAGCGCTCTGCACCCCGTGGTAGGTTGAAATGGCATGGTTACATGCTGAGAAATTCCAGCAAAAAATATAATATATAATACAAATATTGGCACGAAACAGTGCCAGATTCAGCTCCCAAAATCTCCCTGGACAAGTAGGTCCAGGTAGCGAATTTGAGCATCAAGGGCCTCACTGGTTAGGAAGGAAAATCCTAGTGGAAAGAGAAGCTTGCAGCACTCAAGTGCAGGGTTATCTGGATGGAAAAGATCCCTTTTCCACCAGGGAACTGTCACCTTTTGAGGCCAGAGCTTCACTTCTACCAAAACCCTTCTCTCCAGGGCAGCGTCTGGAGGTTGTGCTGCAGGGCAGGGCATGGCAGGGCAGGGGAAGGGAGCAAAGGAAACAGGAAGGAAGAACGAGCTGCATCCCCTCCCTGCTGTTAATCATCCTCCTCTTTCTTCTAAGAGAGGCTGGCAGGTCTGCAAGCCCCACAATGGGCTCCCACCTTGTAGGGGACCCAGAAGGTGACCTGCTCTGGGGGGCAGGAGGGGGATGCGGGGCTGGGCTTCATGGTAATATCCAAGTTACTCTGCTCCTGGAATGACAGAGACTGGATCCTACTTTTGGCTCAGCAGTTGGGCATCTCCTTTGGAAAACCAAGCTGGAGTCACAGTGGGGTTGGAGATGGGAGGAGAGGGCAGGGACCACAGGTCACATCCATGATGAGATCCACAGAAAACCATCTGAGGTAAGAGGAGTGTGAGGGAGAGTGCACTGAACTGGGATTCAGTGGATGCTACTGGTAATCCTGGAGCTGGGCGGGGGAGAGGAAATGCAGCCCCATGTTGGGAATGTGCTACACTGGTGAAGGCTGCAGCTACGTGAACAGCCCTGTCATGTTTGTAAGTGATCGCTTTCAAATCAAAGCAGGGCTTTTCTGCAAGAACTGCCCTATTACATGAGATAGAACAAAAAGAGTCCCTGATTATAGAAAGGCAGAAGAGAGAACTGAAAAATCCCCACACAGACTACAAATCCAAAGGATAAAGGGCATAAAGCCACTGCAAGGAGCTAATGAGCCTATTAAGAAAGGATACTGAAGGAAGAATCATCTCTTCTTGTCAGACAGGACCATATCACTGTGAGGGTGCTGAGGCGCTGGCACAGGGTGCCCAGAGAAGCTGTGGCTGCCCCATCCCTGGCAGTGCTCAAGGCCAGGTTGGACACAGGGGCTTGGAGCAAGCTGCTCCAGTGGAAGGGGTCCCTGCCTGTGCATGGCAGGGCTTGGAGCTGGATGAGCTTTAAGGCCCCTTCCAACCCCAAACCCATCCTGTGATTCTGTGATTTGGAGAAGCACAATTAAGTACAAAAAAAGACCTCCTCGTTGCCCTGAGCCCCATTGCATCCTGATAGCAAGGCAAAATGCTGCTGGATTCTGGTCAGGGCAGCTCCCAGGGATCAAGCCCTGAGCCTGCTGACCATGGAGGCAAGGAAAGTTGACCTCCACAGCAAATAGCAACTTTTAGCAATGCTTATTGATAACTCTCATTAGTTGATTGTCATATTATTGCTTTAAATAATTCATAACTAGCAAGCCTCCCTACTTTAGACACTGCTCTCTGGTGCAAACATATTCCTGGTCCCTGTTAGCTGCCATTGCTCTGCTTGTCCATCAACCATTCCTTCTAGTATCCAGACCTCCATGCATGGACCACAGTGTCATGGATGAGAGGTTGAAATGCTCGACCGATGCATAAGCCAGCACCAGGTCCTTTGCCCAGCAAGTTCTGCACAGCACAGTGGCCAGATAAGTAGGACACACATGCTGGAAGCCAGGCATTGCATTGTGAGACTATGGATGGAGCAGATGGCCAAGCCCGGTGCTGCTGCAGGAGCTGAACCAGCTCTCCCAAGCGGCATCAGAAGAGTGTTGGAGAAAAGCAAGAAGTGGAGCAAATCCCCATTGTGCAAACATGCAAACAGCCCAGATGCATGGGGGTCTGTACCTACCAGTGATGGAGGTGAGTTACAGCAGCAGGACATCGGGCACTGCACATGCAGACTCTCACCTCAGGAAGCTGGCTCAAATCCTGATCCAACCAGACCCAAAGGCTGATATTTATTAATGTGCAATAAATGCATTATTACTTGTAACTCCTATATTACCAAGGACAGGGCTCCTCCTTTCCCTGCTCTTGGTAGTTTCATGGCAACAGCCGTGGATTAAACAGGCTAGACCCTTTGACTTTGGGAAGTCCTGTGAGGCCTAGGTAGCACCAAGTTGCACCAAGTAACAAGTCATTCCCTGCCTTTTGTAAGGAGGAGTATGGGAAATCTGCCCACAAGCACCTCACACACATCTGTCCATCTCAGTACAGAAGAGTCTTGTTGCCTAAAGCAGGAGCTGAGAGATCTGAGAGTCTTTCTCTGCTTCTATGAAGTAAATTCCTGCGGCAGGAATACTTTCACAACTTCAAAGACAGGCTGTGAGCATCTGCTCTCATCAGATGCGGGCAGAGGCAAAATCTGATTAACCCTTGCTCCCTCCTGTCCCTCCATGGGGTGCATGCCTCTGCTCTGAGGCAAAACCCTTGCAGAAACAGCTTGTGGGCTGCACTTTTCTTACCCTTCCCCTGCTGTGAGGAGCATCAGCCTTCAGGATGGGAGTAAATAAATAAAGCGCAATCCTAAAAGCGCTTTCCAAGCCCCAGCTTCAAAGCCAGTTCACCCACAGAGGTTTCCCAGCGCTTCTCCCACTCACCCATCCTCATTATCAGCCCCCTTCTTCCAGCGCCTCCGGGTACCAGTTTTCCCAGCCAAGACAGAGCTAAACCCTTGCCCCCAAACTGCTTCTGAGCTGGATTATTAGAGGGAAACCCTTCCCTGCAAGGCCAGCTGGGCTGCGTTCACTGCTCTCCGGGCACCCATTCCCAAGGAAAGCAGCTTACATCCCAGCATCGCTGCTGCCGTCCCCCCGAGCAAGCCCCTTCCTAATCAGATTGGAGCGGCCCTGCCAGACACGCAGAAAGCTCTCATGGAAGACAAAGAGTAGGGCTGCAGCCCTCCTCCAGCAGCTCAAACACAAACACTGCACCGAAATAGCCGGCATTCCTTTGGCACGGCTGTCCCCCACATATTTGGCATCACATCCATAGGGCACACACAGCTTCTTCTTTTGGTGGTTTCCTGGCTTTTGTTGCTTTTCCAAGCAGATTTTTGCAGGTTACCTTACTGGGATCATTAGTGGGTTTTTCTGTTGTAAGAGCATAGCTGAGATGGTAGAGTTATATGCACTGGGACCTCAGCAACCACCACACCAGCGCTTGGGTTTGGGTCTTGTCCAAACCGGCTCTCTGTGGTTCCCCCTTGACTTTCTCACTAATAAGCATCATGCCAGGACTCCGTACGCATCTTGATGCCTATCCAGTTGTTCACAGCATGGCCTGCAGTGACAGAAGGTTCTGCACTGGTCAGGGAGTGAATGCAGAGGCTCCTGCAGGAGCAGGAACTGCTGGTGAGGCGGATAAAATGATGATGAGATGCTGTAATATCCATTCCTAATGTGATCAGGGGATGGAGAGCCCTGCTGCTAGTGGCTGTGCCACTAAAACCCCTTTAAGATCCCCAAAATGTTACCCTGCTGTTAGCTCCCCATGTTTCATAGAAACACAAAAAAGGTGGATTTTATTTTAAGCAGAAATAAGCCTTTCATTTATCAGCCCATCAGTTGGGGCTTCAGTGTTTCCCTCCCTAACCCACAAAGGGCATTCGTAAAGGGCTGTACAAAGTACACATTGACCATGAGGTCCCCTGCTTCTCTTGCTGCCAACCCGACCTTATGTGGCCACCATGATTTGGAGGACACTGACAAGGGGAACATGGACACTGATGCGTGCTTTGTTGTGAAGTTCACAATGGTTGAGGTATCGGCCATCCTTGTCCTCATTAGGAATAGCTTAACACCACCCAGTCAACTATCAGCCTTCTTCCTGCCTGGAAAACTCCACAAAAAGCAGGGATTTGGTGAGATGGTAAGTTAAAGGCCAGACTTTGATAACCACTCACCATAGCAGAGCTTTTCTGGAGCATAACTATCATGGGATATTGTTCCTCCTAACAGCCTGAGAAAGAGTTGGCCTAATGAAACACAGAGTGAGGGCTGCAGATCTGGTCCATCTGCATGGTGCTAGTGCATCCTCTGCCTTGAGCTGGGCTGAACTGTATCGTATCAGACAATTTTATCAGCCTTAACTGATGAGTTGTAGCAGAAGCAGATGTGTCCACACTGTGGAGGTGATACCCCAATAGTTAGAATGGCTATGGGCAAGAACATTGATAGCAGAAGAGGCAATTGCAACCATCTCAGTGGCAATGGTTGCTCGCAGCAGCTTCCTGCCTAGTGAAGATGCCCTTTGAAAAGGGCCTCCTATGGTGAGGAGCTCAAAACACTGCACCAAGATCACGACTGTTGTCAAGAGGTTTGGGTTTTTTCTTTCTTCTTTTCCCCTCTGATTGTTGCCTTAAACTGCAATGTTTTATTTGTCAAGCTTGTTGGAGAAAGCAAGGAGATGCATCTAAATTAGCTGGATAAGAGGAATCAGGCACAGAATTGTCTATTAATAGTGATTTACTTTGGAAAGAAGAGGGGGGATTGAGTTTATCACTCCCACCCTCCCCACACTCTCATGATAGCCATGCAGTGTAGATGGATGGAGGTCCACTAGGATCTGCTAGGCTACGTTTCTCTCTTGGATCGCTCTAAGCTGGGCTCATGCCATTGGGAGAGGCTGTGTGCACTGCCGTGGGCCTCAATCCACCAAGGCCAAATCTCTTCCTAATTTGTGAGAGACCAGAATGAAGATTAAATCTATTGCACGCTAAACCCAACTAAGGACACCCATGGCTCTTGGAGAGCTTGGGTTTTCCAGCACTAAACAGGACTGGATATGGATGTGAGACAAATCCGAGGCAGGCAATTAAAGGAAGCTTCATCAATTCTTGCTTTTCTTTCCTACAGTCTCTGTCTACTCATGCTATGGGCAGATATCCAGGGTATCCAGACACTAAGTGTCAGTTAGATGGGCAAAAGATGTATATACCCCAGGATATAAATCTGGGCTAGCCATTCACATTGGCTTTCCAGCACAAGGAGAGACACAATCAGCCGCTTCAGCAATAGTTAATCCTAAGACACAAAACCAAGTGGAAACTGGCAGCTGAAAACCAAAACTGCTTCTTCTCCCCTTTTAAAGAGGAAAAGTGAGTTTTAAGAGAACGATTTTTGCTTATTCAAAACCCTTGAGGGACGCAAACTGATTCACTTCAGTCACTTAAGTCCGTCAAAGATTGATGCTCGAGATGTGCTCAGTGAAGTGTTCCGCTTTAAACTCAAAGGTATGTTGAAAGTTTATGCCATAGGTATCAAGGCCCTTGGCTACTTGATAGCTCTTAAAGGGATTTTAAATGCTGGTTTGCATCGGTCAGTTTAACAGGTTTGCTCTGCAGGCAAAGAGCGATTGCCACAAGCAAGCCCCAGATCAGTTAGACATCAAAACAGAGCAGTGGCAGGCTATAGAACAGCTTGAACAAATACGTTTGTAGTGTGTCCACCTGGGTAGAAAACACGGTTGAAAACCAGAGTGGGCTGTAAATCTCCAAGTCCTACAATAAGCAACTGGGGAGAATCAGCCCTGATGAACGCTCTAGTTATGAATTGTAAATGAAAAACATGATTAAAATCAAACAATTCAAATTAAGGCTTTCTTCTCCTGTATTTTAAATGGTGATTAAAATTCATAATTGAAGCCACATCAATTTAAATCAAAGCACCCCGCCATAAAAGGAGGTTTTGAACCCTTTGTGAGGCTTTAATGAGAAAAAGAAAGGACACTCTTCTGTTGAATGCAGTTTATGGGGTTTCTTGGTGCAATCTCTGGGTAGGAACTATCTTAGAAGCCTACAGAATTGCATAGACTGAGAGTCTTGGGGTGTCTGGGATCACATTTTTGAGCTATCTAGGGAAACTCTCAGGAAACAAGATGATTTTCTATACTAAGGTGTTGTATTAAGCTCAAAACTTACTTTTCCACAGTATTCCACATGACTGTCCAGGGCAGGAATATTTATCACTTGTGCCAAAGAGGTCAGCATCTCTCATTGCTTTTCTGGCATGGGAATTACCCTGAGGCTTGGGCGAGTGTGGAGGTGATGGTGAGCTGAGATTAACTCCTGCATGCTTGAAAAGTAGGGTTAAAGGTGTGATTTTTGCTTCATGGCTTTAAGCCAATGTGTTGCCATGTCCTGCTTTGCTTATGTTTTGTCCCACTTGTCGCTTGGCTGGATCAGGAGCCCCATGGGAATTGCTGGTTCATCCCATTTTCAGCACACACATCACTGCTGCCCAGCTTTTCCTTGCCATGTGGGATTTTGGTGTGCTTATACCATTGCTTTGCTTTGGTATCAATACATACGCCCTTTGAAAGAGGCAGTGGAGAGAACAAACACTTCATAGCATTGTGTCAAACCAGATCAGGGGGCTGATGCCTCTGAAAACGGAACCAATAGTAGAAGAAAGAACTAGAAAAAGAGGAAAATAAAACAAGAGGGGGATCTTTTCATGCTTTCACTGCATTTTGCTGCTCTCTCCACTTTGCCAAGAGAAGCCCATGGGGACAAATGTTTATTCCTTTATTTGTTATTTTAACCTGTGTAGGCTCTGAAACCAAATCGGGTCACCAGCAGCTACAGTGGGGGATGACGGCTGAAAACATGCATGGCTGGGAATGCTGGGTTTGGAGTCATGCAATCACAGCCTGGTTTGAGGGTGCTCCTTATTAGCTGGCCTAATGCCTGGTAGAAAACTTGCTTCCCTTACCTGTGCTTTAATAATTTCTTCTGTTGCTTAATAGATCAGACTTTAATTCTTTAGTTATATATATATATTTATATACATATATATTTATATATACACTATATATATCCAGGACATTGGTTACCTGACGTTACTTCAGTATAACCCCTGCTAATCCCATCCCTGCTGGGAAGCACAGCGCATCCCTTTAAATACTCTGCTTTTTCTCGTAGTCAAGCACACAGTATCTCCATAAGCAGCATATAATAGTCACCCTGAGACCTACCCAATTCCCACAGGCTGCAGCAGGATCACTTTCACGTTCCCATTTTTTTTCTCCCCATTTGCGTGGAATGTCTTATCTCACCCTCCTGCTTTAGGGCTCCAGGGAGGAGAAAAACTATTGCTATTAGGTTTCAAAGGAGGACTTTCTCAAACACAGGTTCTGCAAACCCTTCTTGCAGAGTCTTTCAAGTCCCCTTTGATGGAGTTGGAAATCGGACTTTTTCTCTTTGCCATTTAGAGTAAATGCCTGACAAGGTTGTCTTCTCATTTCTCTGCAATGGGTTTAATGGAGCTTTAAGCGCTACAGCTCAACTCTAAGCCAATTTTTACCTCCCCCTCCAGTTAAATTTACTAAAATCAATTAAGGATGAGAGGGAAAATTTCAGCCTTTGCCACTAATAACTTATTGCTCCCCTGCAAAATGACCTTCCTCCTCTGTTTCACCAGTCTTGTGAGCCATGTGGCACAAGACCAAAGCTCCCTGCACACAGAGCTTGTAAGACAGAGGAAAAGCCACTGGATTAATCCAATTTTTATTAAGGATGCTAAGAATATGAGCCAGACCTCAAAGCAACATCTAAAATGGGACTAACTCAGAAATAAAATAGAACCTTTTTCCATTCTGGAGGAGGTTTTAATGCAAATCCTGTCTGCCCTTTTCTATGGCACCTGTCCTGTACCTGCCTTCCAACACAGACTTGGTTTTTATAGAATCATAGAATAGTTCGGGTTGGAAAGGACCTTAAGATCATCCAGTTCCAACCC
>NDXB01017818.1:9781-46878 GCA_002631895.1 Agapornis roseicollis
TTAGTTTTTTTTTTTTTTTTTTTTTTTTTTGTACTTTTGGAGAAGAGCACTTATTTTTCTGGATTAAGAATGATAGTAATTGCAGGACTTAAATGTTGATAATGGAAGCTACTGCAGGTGAAGTGTTCTACCCAGTGTTGTAGGGCACCCAGAAGGACTACTGAACAATGTGCCATATTCAGCAACTGGTGTTTTCCTGTCATTTTTGTAGAGAAAAACAAGCCTGAAGCAAGCTTTTATGAATCTGAGACTAATTAATAAGGGATATATAGCTAGTATTAAATTCACTGGAATAATAGGCACATTTCCCTGCCCAGTGGCACATTAAATGACTTGCCTTGCACTCAAATTTGGCCTCTAAATGACAGCTTCACTTTGTCTGCTAGGTTTTGTGATTGCCTCTAAACCAGCTCATCTGAATTTTAGTTACTTTCTTTCTTTACATTTGTATTATTTTTTATTTTGTCTTTCTGAATTTTATTCTATACTTCTGTTTCCTTTTAGATGGTGACTTGCTTGGGAGAGGGCTCACAAGTGTCTGTTCAGATTTTTTTTTTTTGCTTCTGATTTGCTCTGCATTAGCATTCATTTTAATTAGCAAATTTGAGCTAGCCTGCAATATTCTTGGCTTCTTGTGCAGCCATTAGGAATAGTTTTTCAGAGACATGTGAACCACAGGTTCAAAACCATCATTGCATGTGCTTACAGCTAGATGGATTGCGTCCTTACACCGGAGTGCAAAAGTTGGCAGAAAACCCACTAATTATCAAAGAATATGGCAATAAAATTGAGTGCCTACTATTCCGTGATAGTGTCCCAGCAGACTGCTTTCACATTTGTCCAAACAAAAATGGGATGCAAACAAATTCTGAGCAAGATGAATAACAGTGTTCTTCATCTGTAGTTTGTTGCGTGGAAGGAGGGAGAAAGCAAATGAAGAGAGTTCAGTGGAGTGGTGTACAATGTGGTTAAAAAGCAATTATAACACATGCTTACTCCTCCTTTGCCCTTCTACAGTTGTTTCCACTTGAGGAATTTAAAACAATTATTCTCTGTGTTTCATTAATGGTGAAATCAAATTTTGTGGGGTTTTTCTATTCTTTTTAGAAACATTGATCTGTCTTGAGTAATCAACAGAAGAGTGCAAAAATGGGTAGTAACGATGCCAATTTTTATCTGCCAATCTGCACAGAATCAGATTTTAAATCTGATACACATTTAAAAACACAAGATGCTTTTACAAAACCTAAATAATTAGGTGCCTAAGCACTCTGGGAATAAATGGGAAACATTATTTGTGTATGTAAGTCTGTGATCTACCTAATGATGACCTCACTTCATGTTATATGCATATTTAAACACATAAATGCTTCCGAAAATCTGTTATTCAGCCACCAGCTTGAAAATCACATTATTAATGAACATTAAAGTTGGAAAATGTATTTAGAAGTCATAATGGCTGCATCTTAAAACTGTACTCTTTTACAGAGGAAAATAATAGAAGGTTTATAGGCAGAGAGTTTATTTTGGGTAGCAATAAAATGTTACTGGACTGGATAACATAATAAGGAAAACCAAAGCCCATCAGGACTTCAGTAAGATTTGCTCTAATGGAAAAAACAGTATTAGGTTTATCAATAGACTTTTCTTGCAATAGAAGTCATTGTTTCTACCTCTTTGCTTTAATCATGAAAAGCTTTTTATTATTCTATTCTTTTCTATCTTATTCTAATCTCTTTGCTTCATTTCACTTTGCTTATTAGCCAATGTCAAACTGTTATGCCATTAAAAAAAGCCTAGAAGAGGACATCTACAATGTTACACATGTTAAAGTATTTTATGCATCAGATTATGAATTGGGACTTGAGAGTTTCTTTTTTTCCCCACAATAATGTGTTATGACCCAGAAGACTATTTGAGACTCTACCTACTCTGAAATTTGTGTGGGATCTCTCCTCTCCCTCTGAATCCAAGTAGAGTACCAGGGTTATGCAGCAAGAACATGAACTCTAAATCTGATCCAAGTTCCCCAGTCTCATTGATATAGTTGTTTAGAAATATTTATTAAACATCTTATTTCTTGTATTGCTGAAGGCACAAATATAGGTTTTAAACCAAGCAGAGTAAGGCTGTCAGCAAACTGGGCCTGAAAGGTAAGCTAAGAGAAAAATTAAACCTTACTTGTGTGAAAAAAGTAGTGGTATGAGCAATTAACATGCCTTTTTGTTTGTTTGCCTCTAAGCAGCTGTCAGAATCTGTGACACAATTATATTCCCACTGGTGATTTATATCTAGTCAGCCCTCCCTAATTAGTACTTTCTGGAAAACACCAGTAGCCTTGTGCATACTTACAGTTTTCTTGCCCCTATTAGAAGGAGCATAGCAAAAAAAAAATGAACATCTCAGCAAAGAAGACAATCCAGCCCCTGACTGATGCAAATTAGAGACAACAGGATTGATTGTGCTCCCAGGCATACCTGTAAAGATCAAAGAACCCTGTAGAAACTAGTACTGCCTGCCTTGAAAAAATCCAGTATTGCATTTCCAGCTACATTTTCAGGGGAAACATTATACTATCTTATGAAGGAAAGGTTTGGATGGAGATGTATTAGCTTTATATCAGACCATCTGAGACAGCTGAAGAGTACAGGTGAGGTGCTTGACACTCTGGCCTTTCTCTGGGTCTGAGGAGCAGCAAACATAAAACTAAAATAATTGTTCTGAGCTTAAAATGAGTGGGTTGGTCAATGAGGCATTTTGAACAGAGAGAGCAGTTCATATCTGAGGGATAGAGGGAAACTTGGAGAGAGAGGAGACAGAGACAGGTAAATAATTGTCATCTCCATAAAAACATTGATGTGCACTTTTTACTATGAAAGGTAAGAAACACCACTTCAGTCCTGACAGAAATCAAGTGGAATATAAATTGGTTTATGATCATCTGGGTTATGCCCATAATTAATTTCATGGATGCAGTTTGTGAGGACTACTACTGTGCTTCAGCCCTTTGACCAAGTTAAGATCTAGGGCACAGTTCCAAAATGGGACCTGAGCAGCATCTTGGTGCCTATGCTTAAGTCTGTCACTCTGAAAACATCTGCACATCTGCCATTTACCATTTTGATGCTGAAATGCCTCAGGAACCTACACCTATGGACTGTCTGTCTCAGCATCTTGATTGTACACAGTGCTAAGGAGAATAGTGCCTGTTTTATACCTCCCTTTTCCTCTTGACAGGCTTCACCTGATAAGCACTTCCTGGAAACACACATCAGATACTTTCTAGATTTTCTGCCATGTAAAATGGTGTGTTAGTTTCATGTACTGTTAAAACAGGTCTATAACTATACAAATGTCCCTTTTTCTCCTGTCAGAGTTCATAGGGACACAGTGTGGTTGGTTACCTACTGTGCCTTGGTGAATCTGCTCTCCCATCTCTGTGGAAAATGCTGCAGCCACGAGGAAATGAGCTGAAGAAACTTGTGCTGTCTTGCTGTGCAAACCCTTTCATGTTTTTCTCTAGTATTAAGGACATCAGTGTAGTGCTGTGCAGCTCTGCTACTCTGTGCATTTAAAATGCCGTAATAGAAGACAAAAATCTCAGCCCTTGGACTACAGTCCTGTAACTTGTGTTTTCTCTGTTTTTAACTTTAAAGGACACCCTTGGTTTAGCATTCAGCTAAGTCCTGAATAAGAAATTCGTTTCTCCTTTCAATAACCTTTTTGACTCCATTTGTCTTTCACAGCATTCTCCCTGTTTGCCTAAAAAAACTTTTCCTCCTAAACAACAGAACTAATTGTGAATATCTAACTATCTATAGCTTAATAATACTTACTTCTCCTTGCTGTAATCCTCTATCCATACCTCTCAGCCCTCTGTTTGCTAAATGCTAGGAAAGCACAGTCTGCATGATGTTTACGTATGTCTTGATTGGATTGCTATCATTTGCAAATTGGATGATTAGATCAAATGAAATAAATAACAGCTTATTTCACATGGGGGCTCTTGTGCTGTAAAGGGTGAGTTTGAGACTTTGTTCTTTATTCAGAATTTATTCTTCTAAGATCACAATAAGGTAAGATTTAGGCATGTTCACTAGCAGATTTAGAAGTGCTTGAGAAGCAGCATTGTATTATTACAGGTTTCTGAGTGTGGTTTGGATTAAATGTTGGTCTAAAAGATGTACTGTGACCTTTACGTCTGTAAAACTTAGCCTGTACACTGCCCTTCTGGGTGCTGGTTGAGGCATGTACAAGCTAGTATAGTATAAAAGAGTTTTCGGGAAAAGTGTTGCTGGTTTGTATTACCCCTTCAGAAATGAATACTGGGGTTTCAGTCTAGCTGATAAAGCAAGGCTGTTAGATACAGTTGGTACAACTATTGGTATTATTACAGTGCACTTGTTATTTTTCTCTTCTGGAAGTTGACAGAAATATTTGCATATCATTGCATCTTTGTGGCACTGTATGTGAACGTACCATCCCAGGTGAGCCTGCTGTCAGCAAATATGAATGGAATGAACTTGACAGTACAAAAGGCTCAAATCTGAGTGCCGTTTTTGTTTTTACAGGACCTAGTTTATTGCTATCACTAGGCTCTTACCTGCCACTGGAGCTAACAGCCTCAAGGATTTCCTATATTATTACACCCCCACAGGTGTCAAACACTTTTTTTTCTTTTGAAGCAATCAGTTAGCATAGTTAAATTACAGATTGTACCACCGCTCCCTTCTCAGCTTCTATTAAGCTTGAAAAATGTTACTTCTGTTTCAGTTCTACTTTGCTTTGCAAAAAGTATGGAAATGTAAGTTGTCAGACCTTCAAGTCTGACTTCTTTAACAAGATTTGGTTGTTTGCTCATTTCATGAACTTTTTTAATGTTACAAAGCAGAAGTCACATGTCTTTTTCTATTCTGTCTTTCATTTTAATATTGCTACTGATATTGACATTTATCCAAGTAATCTAAACTTGTTTCTTTCTTGCTAGATAGATATTTCTATTTACTGAGAGTAACACTGGGAAAATATTTGTATAGCTTAAAAAGATCTGTAAAAACATGCTGGAATACCCATGCAATCTTTATATCTTTATCAACACTGTCAGTTCTTCTTATCTAATTCTGACACTTACATGACCCTGTTATTGAAAGATCTGAGCATTTCAGTATTTTCTTTTTTAATCTTGACAGCTCTCCTGAAAGATAGGAACATAATATAGTCTCTCTTTTATAGTTGTCTCAAACCCTTTAGATAAAGCCTGGATTTATTAATTTCTTTTAAACATTGGTCAATCTACTATATTTCTTTGACTCAGCTATTCACTCAGTTAGGGACCACATCCAAATAAGAAGCAGATTCTTAAAGGGAAGTAGATTTGTAAAGATAAAGTAGTAAATATTTATATGGAATTTATTGGAAGTTAGGCTCTAAATCCTATTAAAAAAAAAAAAAAAAAATAAATTTTATTTNCACTCAGTTAGGGACCACATCCAAATAAGAAGCAGATTCTTAAAGGGAAGTAGATTTGTAAAGATAAAGTAGTAAATATTTATATGGAATTTATTGGAAGTTAGGCTCTAAATCCTATTAAATTAAAAAAAAAAAGGTAAAATTTATTTAGAAAATGGGATTTAAGCATTTTGATTACTCAGGTTTTATAATACTGCATCAGGAAGCACTGCATATTCTCTTAAGAACCTCATCTCAACTGGCTTGCACAGAATAGTGTTGGTAATTCCATCAAAAATAACTGAATCTGAACTTTGAAATTAATCACTATTGAAGGCCCTACCCATGTGCATGTATTAAATTGCTCTGGATGATGAATTTTAGATGCTGCATCAACATGGTACAGTTATCCCACTTCAAAAACAGGGAACATAGAGAAATATATCAAGATCTCCCCTTCCTCTGTTTATGTAATCAGGAGAAGTTTTCCTGGTCGCTACTACTCATTTTTCTTTAGAAAGATGTATGGGCTGAAGGAACTTTCACTCTCGTCTTTTTGCCTTCAGGTCTGGGTTCTCATGCAAAGAAGTGATGCAATGTGGGAGCATGGGCTATTCCCAAGCATTTTTGCAATTCAAGTTGTAGATACTCTAATACCCTTCACACAGAAGTCAAGTCATTTTCTTCCATAAGAGTACTGTTGTCAAACTCTTACCACAGGTTTTTGAAGACCCTTACTCTCCTTTGTAATCTGTGGGGCCATGGGGGCAAAATAAGAGTATTGATTAAAAAAGCCATAATGAATGTATGTTGAAATTGATGTTGTCAGGATCCAGAAAAAAACATAGCTTTTGCCCCAAGAGCTTATGTCTCACATAGACATTTAGGATCTAAGTTTCTAAATTTAGGATCTAAATTTCTAACCTAAGCTGGTTATTGATGGTCCTTCAAGTTTTTATGGAGAACTCCAGGGGGTAATTAATTCCAGATAAGAAAACTTAAAAAAAAGTAGGTGACTGTCTCTCTACTTTGATTTTAGACAACTGTTTCAGCTTTCATCTTTTAGGTGACATCCTAAATCCTGCTCTAAGAAAAAATAGTAAGACAAATATTGTACTTAGACATCCACAGTAATAAAAACAATCCATACTAGTAGTGGCATAGGTGGGTTTTATCTCAACTTCTGCTGAAACTTCAATTTTTTTCCATAAAGATTAATCAAAATGATCAGATTAAACAAAATATAGTGATTGGACTCCTTCTTCTAAATAAGTAAACTATTTAACTAAAAAAAGAGGCAACTCTCTTGACTTGTTCTCCTAAGCTGTGAAGTTTTGTGGAAAGCAGCAATGAAGAAACTAAGAAAAATAGCTCAGAAGAAAGCCACCATTCCTATTTCTATTTTGAGGTGATATTTATCAAACCTTTCTCTCAGTGCCATGTTACACCCATGTGTGGCCATGACTACTCAATCCCTTGATAGAACTGGGGTTTACTATGTCTGACTGTCTCTTTCAAGCAGCAGCTATATTTTACTAATTAAATCCCTTCAATGTTGACCTATCTGCAGTAAGTAAAATTTTTAATCTAATGTCTTGCCTCAACTAGCGTCTTTAGGCTGCAAACATCTATAAGAAAAGCACTTCTTACTCCATGTCTGCAGGGCTTGAACAATGCAGTTCAAATCAAGCTTAGACTCCTCCTGCAAATCATCATTTTGGGGTTAGTAGTGGGGGTTTGATTGGATCTTTTATTCCTAATAAGAAACTTCGATTTCTATATGTTACTTTTTTTACTCTTACAAAAAGTGCTTAAACCAAACCTTATAATTTTGAGAAAATTGAGACTATGCAGCTGCTGGAGCTGACAGTGTCTGACAAATACTTTTCCTTCAGGGTTATGTCAATTATGTTGTTACAGAACATGCTGAGCCTGGATCCATTCTGCCTGGGTTTTTTTTTCTGACATGTTGCTAGGAGTTGTCATTTGCAATGATGGATGAAATGGTTGCATTCAGGCAGCACTTTCTAAAGAAAGTTGTCCTTCCCAGAGAAAGATCAGTGTTTAATTGCAGGTTGGAATCATTCTAGTTTTTTTTCATTAAGCAATCTGGAGATTGAATAAACATGCCTCTTAACATCTGTGACTCCTTGAGTAGCTGCACTAAATAAAGATTTGGAAAGCTGCAGTGTATTTTTCCATCCTGAAGCTATTTAGAAGTTCTTTTGGTTTTGTCTTTTATTTTGTGGATTTTTTTTTTTTTGTCTGTTTTGTTATGGCTTTAAGGACTTGGTTTTGGTTGGTTTTTATACAGATTTTTGTGAATTTTGAGTCTGGCTTTCTGTAACTGACAATATTCTGAGATAAATGCACATAGCTTGATCCAATGCTTCATTGAGCTTCCTTTGTTTTTTATGGGGTTCAGGATCAGAAACTGTCAATAGTTTTTATATCAGATGTCACTGTTTCTGCCTAGCAAACTATCCAGGGCCAGTGCAGAGACCAAGCACTGACAGGTTTGATTACTCATGCAGTTGACTTATGGTTTCTGGAATAATTTGGTCATGCATTTATAGGAATTCCTAGATTTGTTCACATTAATTGGCAAGAGCCATTGGAAAACTGTCACTGCCCCATTTTAAGGTACAGAACCAATGGAGCACTGTAGGGGAAAATACAGTAGTCTCAACAGATCTCAAGGAAAGATAAGAAACTTGAGGACTTAGGTTCTCAAGGGGTAGGATTTCTTTCTCCTGCATTTAGACAATCATAGCTGTCTCCACCAAGGGTAGTCATGTTCACTTTATAGTCAATGAGTGAAATGGGCACTTTTAGGCCATGTTTTGCTTGACTTAGTTTACACTTCTACACTGGGATCAGAGAAATCACACACGCAAAGCTTTATAGCTCAGACATGAGAGTTGGAAGTGACCCACCAGAGATGCTGTAGTGATACGTTTAACTCGCTACTGAGGATATAGTTGTTTGAATGACACAAATTACACCCAAAGAGTTTGTTTCTCAACACTATTTGAAAGTAAGTGGGATGACTGTCCCTGATGCTGCATCCAGCTTGAAATTGGAGCCATAGGCATTTAGGAATGCCTAAAAGATAATGAGTTATCTACAAAAAAAGGTATTATCTAAAAGATAATGGGTTATCTACATCATTCAAAAAATCTCTTAGTTTGATTTTGAAAAAACGACACCTACCTAACTCCAAGACTGTTCATTCAGTTAAGAGACAGGTTGAAACATTTTATTCCTTCTGGATCTCCAATATCATTGTTATAAAACATGCACAACACTGTATCCCAGACAACCAGAGTGAAGGATATTAATCAACAAATCCTATGAAAGGAAAATAAAAATCTTGCAGAATGTACTGGTTTTGTATCTAACCTTACACTGCAGTTATTAGTTATCTCCACATGTAATAGCTTATAGATAAATTGCATTATTCCTGTGCCCTTTTAAGATGTTCGCCATCTGTTTAAAATTTCCCAAGATTGCTCCTTTTGAAATTCCTCATGACAGCCAAAACACTGAATCCAAAATCCAGTGTTACATCAAGCAATTTCTTGGCATCTTTTTTCTGACTGCAAGGTAGGAGTGTTCTGCAACTTCTCATGACATTTCCTACAATACTGTTCATCTGATCTCTTCTGAATGCTTTTTCACTTACTTTGTAACTATGTGATGACATTTAACCCTCCTCAAAACATTAAAGGTGTAAAAGAGGAATATCTCTGCTATGATTTTTATTTTGGTTATGTTACTTTGGTTCATGATGTAAACAGATATCAGCAATTTTATATGCAGAACTTTCCCCTCCTTGGTCCAATTAAAAAAAAAATAAAAGAAAATGTAGTGCTCCTGCTTAAAATTATTATTTGGAATGATAGAGCCTGACAAATCTGTGAAAAACCTGACTCACATTCATCTCAAATTCAATCAGACAAAAAGCCAGGTACTTCTAAAAGCAAAATTTGTGGGCCCTGTTTCCATGGAAAAAGGAACTTCTATCCTTAGAGTAACAGTCCAGAACTCTTAAAGAGTTTCACATATATTTTCCTCAGCTTATAGGAGATTCCGTTCCATGACATTTGACATATTACCAGTAGGCATGACTCACTGTTTTCCTTCTATTTTTTTATACCACCTTCATCAGGAAAGCCTTTTAACACTAAGATCACTCCAGTTCCTCTATGCTACCTTAGCTTCACAATAAATGCACCTAGGAGTTTCATAAAGGTCTCTATCGCATTTCACATCCCACTGCAGATCAGGATAAACAGCTGGAAAAGCTTAATTAAGGCAAAAAAAATGTGTCTTTAATCATATGTGCACGCACACTTCTGATTGTTGGGGGCTCCCATAAAGGCAAGATTTCAGGGTGGATTATTCACTAAAACTTGTAAGCAGAGATATGACATGTAGTCTCTTCTATTGCTCTTGTATAAGCATTGTTGGAGTCCTGAAACACAAGCCATTATTGCAAAGAAGAAATAAGACATAAAGTGATTCTTCTTGGAGCAGATTTTTCTATAAAGGTGCAACCAAGCAAGATTTAAGCAGGGAGCAAGCTGTCCAATATGGAGAGGGGGTGTGGGGTTAGAACTCTTTTCCGTAATCAGTCAGTGAGGACTAAATGTGGCCTCTTAGCTTGGCTTAAATGGTGTGCATTTAAACACACTCACAAAGATGTGACAACTGAGATTGATGGCTAGGCATTCGGGAGTGATTATCACTCCATCTGCCCCAGTGCTTATTTCGGCAATGGCAGTGACCTCATTGTACCTTTCCATAAGTAAAGGTGTTGATGGGGTTCTGAACATTTTACTGACACTGTCTGCTCTTGGGCAACAAACTACTTTGCCTTTTGGATTATGGTGGTCTGCTGCAATGCACAAGCTAGTGAGACTTCATGATCAAAAGAATATATTAAAGTGGCTATTGGTCTATGATGTGGTAGCTTTCTAGCTTTCACAATAGAGCTGGTTCATGTCTGACCAGCTCAGAAGTGTAATCAGGGGAGCTTGCATCCATTTGCTCTCACCTGCTAAGGCCTATCCAAGGTCTAGCCTGGAGACACTACACTGCTTAGAAAGAAAGTGCAGGTGCAACTTAAAAATAAAAAGTGTAATCAAAATATTTGACACAGATGACATCCTGACTAACATAAAGATAGAACCTGAAAATTAAACTAGTAAGAGAGAATTTTTTTCCCCCAGGTCATTTATATTACAGAGTAGGCAAACACATATGGATTCTCCAACAACTGCCACTCATACTGCATTCATAGAAAACTGGCCCCTGCAGTAAAATCATTTCACGATACCAATTTATCTGATACTCTTATTTGTAGGTTACAAATCCAAAATTCAAACACTGTAGTCACTATTATGAGATGACAAATTGCAAATTATTTGAATGAGTGTCATGGCATAAGCCCAGCCACACAGTCTCTCTCACATTCTCCCCCTTCCTCCCCCCCTCTCTCAGAGAGATGGGGAGGAGAATCGAAAGAATGTAACTCCCAGGGGTTGAGATAAGAGCAGTCCAGTAACTAAGGTATAACACAAACTACTGCTGCTACCACCAATAATAGTAATGGTAATGTAAATAATAAGGGGAGAGAATACAACCTCTCACCACCACCAATCGATACCCAGCCTGACTGAGCAGTGATCTAGCCCTTCCAGGTAACTGCTCCCAGTTCTACACCCTAGGCATGATGTGCTGTGGTATGGAATACCTCTTTGGCTAGCTTGGGTCAGGTGTCCTGTCTCTGCTTCCTCCCAGCTTCCCCTCCTCCCTGGCAGATCATGAAACTCAGAAAGTCCTTGGTCAGAGTAAACCTTACTGAACAACAACTAAAAACATCAGTGTTATCAGTGCTGTTCCCAGGCTGAAAATCAAAACCACAGCATTGCACCAGCTACTAAGAAGGGGGAAAATGACTGCTACTGCTGAACCCAGGACAATGAGCCAAATGGACCATTTCAAGAAAAGCTGTATGATTTCCTGTATCATAGAGCATGCAGCTGTCCTTAAATGGACTTAAGGTTACAAATATTATTATAAGTCTATATTGGGAACTGGCTCACAGTAGTCCCCTGAGGTATCCATGTCAGTGCAAGCTAAATCCAGGTATGAGTGAGGAAAATTCTGCTTTTCTCCAAGCTTACTCTAAGTGGAGTTAGAATTAGGTTTTCTCTTCTCCTTGAGACATGTTATCCTCAGTAAATCCCAGCAAATGTTCATGAACTGTTTAATTCCTGCTGGCAACCTTATTCTTGTTCAAGTTAGAATCACAGAATCAAAGAATAGTTAGGGTTGGAAAGTACTTTAAGGATCATCTAGTTCCAACATCCCTGCCATGGGCAGTGACAACTTACACTACATTATGTCACCCAAGGCTCTGTCCAACCTGGCCTTGAACACTGCCACAGATGAAAAATTCACCACTCCTTTGGGCAACCTGTTCCAGTTCCTCACAACTCTCACAATAAAGAACTTCTTCCTTATATCTAATATGAACTTTCCCTGTTTAAGTTTAAGCCCATTACTCCTTGTCCTATTGCTACAGTCCCTGATGAAGTGTCGAGAAGTCCCTCCCCAGAATCCCTATAGGGCTGCTTTAGATTCTGGAAGGCTGCTATGAGGTCTCCATGCAGCCTTCTCTTCCCCAGGCTGAACAGCTCCAATTTTCTCAGCCTGTCTTCATATGGGAGGTGCTCAAGCACCCTGATCATCCTCATATCTCTAAAGTTCTTGGCATTTTAGAACATAGTAGTTGGAGACTATAAGGTGCTATATAAAAGCCCATTGTGTGTAGATCTAGTGAGCTCTTTGATAAAGTAAATTATGAGATTTAAATGTTGTGGGTAAGATTACTCTTCTTCAGATTTAGACATCTGTAGCTGATAGCTCAGCTGCTCCCCCTCGTAAACTCACAGTCAGCAGAAAGAAATGAGTGCTTCCAGAGTGATTCATCATGACCTTGTACATGTGAGTTGTAAAGTGAGTTGTGCCATGGACTTCACTGATGACATCGATTAGATTTCCCATGAAGAGAGCCCACGGTCAAAATTTAACTTTGTATCTGCATAGGCAGTTGTGATTAAAAATTTTCACCTTTTGATTCTTCATATTTATTCAAAATATTTACCTGTGGGAAAGGAAAAGCTACTGTTTCGGTGTTCATGGACATGTTAGTTCAATCACCTCTGAATTCAGGGAACACAATTTTACCTTGTTTTGCTCAGGATTTAACTTTAGCTTTGGCGCAAAGTTGAATGCTATGATTACTAGGTTGTAGGCTATTCTTGATGGTAAGCTTTTGAAGAGAAAAATCCTGCCTGCGTCTTGAAAATTATCTTTACAAAAACTTTTTTTTTTTTTTTTTTTTTTTTTTTTTTTTTTGCATAGAAATAGTTCTATGAATAAGTCTGTGAAAGGCATGGGGTGACCTTAGTAGTTTTGATCAGTAGTCACTTTTATAAAGTTCCCAATACAGATATTCTGAGTATTTTTCTATGCATTAACACTGACATGTAACAGTATGCAAAAAAAATCCTACAGTTGATCCATTAAAGATTTTCATTTTCTTCAGTCTTAGAAGTGACCCAGACAGAGGACTATTAGAGAGATTGATGTTTATTGTTTTATAGCATGGAAATAATGAATGTTTGTGAAGGGTAAATACACTCATGTGAACCTATCGATTTTCTATCCATCATGCTTGCATCATCTTATTCTAGCTCACCTGTGGAAAACTTGAATGAAATCTAAATGACTGAAAAAAAAGCCCAGTTATATTTGTTTAGCTGATATTTGCTAGTAGGAAACTTAGACGCAGATCTTTAGTAAGTACATATCATCATATCTCCATTTAATTCTTATACCCCTTTGCAAACTGACATGATGATTTAGTTCTGGACTAGTGTTAATCAATTTTTTCTTACATCAGTTACTGCTTATACCAATGATTTCTTAGTATCATTGAGGCAGACAGAATTCATTTACATCTAGAATTTCTGTTTATCAGAAGTTTTTCTATGTTTTTTCATAGTGTTATTTTATACATCT
Organism: Agapornis roseicollis; assembly: GCA_002631895.1. Taxonomy (NCBI): domain Eukaryota; kingdom Metazoa; phylum Chordata; class Aves; order Psittaciformes; family Psittacidae; genus Agapornis; species Agapornis roseicollis. The sequence continues at coordinate 23,324 of NDXB01017818.1, forward strand.
AAAGCAATACAAATAGCCCCATGTGCTCTCTTCTCCATCATGTATTTGATCTACCTAATCTGCCTTAGAAAAACTTGTTACAGGAGAAGAGATAATTTTGAAAAGCCAAATTAATTCCTACATGTATGAGAGATGATGATACAAAAATCTGTTTATTCCTTAAGAACTTATGAAAATGTTGCTTTCCTACATCTTAGGTAATGACTACCCAATTAGTTAACTGAAATCCCAAGTTAATCCCTATAAATAATTTAATCAGTAGCAAGTAAACTTTTTGGATGCTCCAAACAAGCCTGATTACTAATAATTCAGTGTTTTAGAATGACAAGGGGGCAGAGGATATAAGGCATTTGTTATTCCTTATCAAGCTTACAGCCTAATTATACTGAGTAGAGTAGGATGTCACAATCCACCTGTTTCCAGTTTATGCTCTTAAGTGAGTACCAAATATCAGAAACTTAAGAATTACATGCTTCTGAGTACCCAGAAGTTATTATGACAGTAATTTTAAAGAAAATATGCATAGCTCCATCTGATACAGTTTTTGCCTTGTTGCTATCAAGAACAAAACAGAGGCTTCTGGAAACTTAGTAAAAAATTTAACACAACTGCTTATAAAGTATATCTGCACTTTAATTGTATGTTATGAGCCTTAATCTATACTGCCAGCATGCTTAACAGTCTTATAGGATATGTCATATTGAGTAAGTACAAAGACTGTTATTTATCACACACTGTGTATATACCCATACTGGAACAAAAAAAGCTAGAGTTATGCATTTACCTCATCATGCTCATCCTTGCTGGCAGCTGATTGCTAGCTGTTGCCACCACACTGCCTAGAGCATAAAAATAGGATGCCATGTAACAGCCAAAGAGTTCTGCAGCTCTGTCAAATGGCTGTGAGATATAATTAAGTTTGCCTCCTAGGAGTCTGAGGCAATGATACACCACACACCTGGGAATCCCAACCAGTGGTCATTTTAATTTGTAATTGAAAGTTTGCTCCATAGCTATTCAACTTACCTGCGCATTTGAGGGAAAGCCATTTAAAACAAATCAGAGAGGATATCAGGACTTTTGGCTTCTTTGACCACGTGCTTGTAGTGTGTCAAAGAAATCATTTCCAATACAAGCAACCTAGAGAGAAAAAAAGTCCATTAGGGATAAGCTACCTCCTGATTTCTCCCACCTGCCCCATGCTAGAAACAAACTTGGAGATTGCTTCTCATTAAAGCCACGCTGCGGGAGTCAATGCTGTCAGGGAAAAGACAACATCATTTTCTAAGCAATGAAACACATTCACTTATGGGATGTGGGAATGAAGCTGTGTAGCCAACTTAATCCTTACAGAGCTCTTACTTTATCAGCCTACACACTATTATCCCTTTCACTGCTGTCTAGAGCCTGCATTATATACCTGTCACTCCAGCAAGGACTTGGAGGTATTATATTAACTCTTGGGCTGCTGCCAGGCTTTCCACTGACCCATCAAAACACAACCAGGTCAGGCTTTCAGCTTCCTTTTGCAGTTGTGAAGGCTGGCTCTGCTGTAGCTAAAGACATTGTCCTTGTCCAGTGGTCCCATACGTGACATTTCTGTTAGGAAAGCTGCAGCAGAGATTGGATTCCAATTTGAAATACAGGTTCCAGTTTTCACACTCTGAACTCAGAAAATTATTTTCTACTTCTTGCAGTAACCTGCACTCACAGTTTAGGATTTTGTAACTTGCTGAATGGTTAGAATTGAAATTGTACAGATCTGTTGGTATCATTTGTTTCCATAAGGTTTTCCACGCTCCAGCTATTGCTGCTGGGTATGGCTCACACTGCTCCTGGCTCACACTTACCTCTTGTTCGTGTCATTTCTTTTTTCTGCTCAACACCTCATGTGATAGCTATTCTATATTCAGAAAATTTGATAACTATTTGTATTTTAGGTAACAGAAGAACAATTAAACCATCTCCAGGTCACAAGAAACTCTTCAACCATTTTTTCCTGTCTTTCTACATATTTTGAAAAAGCTTCTTACACAATTGAATGTTTTCATTCTACATTTTATAACCTTCGACTCTAACCTTTATATCATGCTAAGCATGAGTAGCTTGTCATCTCATGCATATGTTGCTGGTGATAACTGCTTTGAACTTCTAAATATTATTCTAGTTGTGTAATGATGAGCCTGTTTTATCAGAAATACCTTTCAAAACACTGAACATGTAGACAAACACATTTTAGCTCTGGTCACTGATTTTTTTCTCTGACTTGTCTCTCATTCAGTGCACCTGTGTCCTTGTTTTTGGCTAGGGTAGAGCTAATTTCTTTCTAGAAGCTGATGCAGTGCTGTGTTTCGGCTTTAGTCTGATAATAATGCTGATAACATACCAATGTTTTAGTTGTTGCTAAGTAATGCTTACCCTGATCAAGGACTTTTCAGTCTGTCAAGCTCTGCAGTGAGGAGGGGCACAGGAAGCTGAAAGGGAGCAGAGACAGGAAACCTGACCCAAACTAGCCAAAAGGGTATTCCATACTACTACACACCATGCCCAGTATATAACTGGAGGCAGCTGGGCAGGAGCCACTGGTGACTGCTAGAGTCAGGCTGGGTATCAGTCAGTGGGTTGTGAGCAATTGTATTGTGAATTACTAGTTTTTTTGTTTAATTTGGTTTCATTCCTCCTCTGTTTCTCCTTTTCACTAATATTAATAGTCATATTAGTAGTATATTTTACTTTATTTCAATTATTAAGCTGTTCTTAACCCACAAATTTTACCTTTTTTCCAGTTCTCTTCCCCATCTCACTGGGGAGGGTGGAGTAGAAAATGAGTAAGTGGCTGTGTGGTACTTAGTTGCTGGCTGGGGTTAGATCATGACAAATTAATAATGGAATACCACTTTTTGCAAGGTCTTCATTAGTGGCTCTTAGGGTTTGCTTTGCCTTTAGGCATCCAACTTTCAGATGGCTATCTGCTCCAAATAATATCTACATATTAGATCTATTGTTGAGCTAGCCCCCAACACAAGGCCACAGGAAAATCTGTTGTCTCCTTTTTATGCCGAATCTATAAAGCTGCCTTTGCTTTAACACAGAGCTCCCAAAAGTAGTGAAAGGCAAGATCTTGGGAGGGGACTCAGACAGGACAGCTGACCCTAACTGACTGCAGGGATATTCCATATGATGTCTGCTCAGCATTAAAAGCTGAGAGAAAGAAGGAGAGGGGCAAGGGGCATTCATTATTTATGACATTTGTCTTCTGGAAAAAGTACGATGCTTAATGAAGCCCTGCTTCTGGGAATGGGAAGAGAAGCAAAAGATACCAAGACAGTAATCCAAAAGGAACATCACTGACGACACTGGACAGCTCTAAACCTACCAGATACTTTATCTGACACTAACATTTCCTGTGTGTCTAGAACTCTGCTTCCAGGTAAACCTCACAGTGCTTGCACCACCCCTACCCGAGCAGAAGATGGGTTCCAAAGCTAGTGCTTTGTGCCTCAACTTCAGCAATAGCTGAATCTCCTTGTTATGTATAAAGCATATCTAAAACATATCTTTCAAAATTGAAATGCTTGTGACCTAATTTATGTCTATTTTATTTTAAAACACACTCAGGCTAGCATATATGCCTACAGTTTAATGACTAGCAGAAAGTATTAAGAATAGGAAAGATAAAAGCTCAAGTCTCTCCTTGCTTTGAGACAGATTTAGGCCATTCTTATGCTACTTCTAAAGTAAAGCTGTCCTTCCCTGTGGAGACAGTATGTCAGTCATGTTACACTGTACCAGTAGCAAATGAGCATTTTCAACGTGGCAGCATCACCTGCTGATGCCTGAAGGATTTTCTGCAAAGTAGGTGGTGTTCAGTTATAAGAAAAAAGGTTCGTTTTCACAAATGCAGAGGAACAATGGCATTCAGAAGAACCCCAATAACCTCCTCAGAGATATGAACCTCAGCTGCTCCTGGGATTGTCCCAAGACAGCCTTGAACCCATGCACTGGGGGCAAGACCAGAATTATGGAAGAGGGACCTGGACTACCTTACAGGCTGAAAGGGGGTTTACTGCTTTGCGGTATGAGGCTCAGGAAAGGATGTAGGGAAAAAGCACCATGGGGTGGTACAAAACTTATTATGAAATGGTTAGAGGAAGGACCAAAGGTAGGGAAAGAGAGGAATTGGGGTGTCTAGGGGAGGAACAAATATGGGGAAATAGAGGAATAAAAGCGGCCAGATGCATGTAAACACTGGATAGCCAGCATGCTTGTCTGGCCATGCCCTATGCCTGATTAATGCAGTCTGTTCTGTCTCCTCATTAAACTCCATTTAGAATAATTTTCCTGTGTGAGGGGCTCCCTATTCTGTGCACAGCAACCAGTCACACCATAGGCTGAAGGGCCCATAAATCAGCGGTGCTCGCAGCTGGAGAGGCCAGAGTGCATGCATGTTGTGTAGGTGTATTTCTGTGTGTGAGCACTATTGAACATCAAGTCAGAGTAGCTGGTGAAGGAGATGCATGGCTTGAGAGACAGATGTTGGGGTGGACAGAAGTCTGGGCCAAATAGTGGAGAGATGAAAGGCTGGGAAGTTAGCTGCTGGAGGGACCATTGAGTTTGGAGCTCATCTGAGCTCACCTGCACATGTGTGTTCAGGTGTAAGGAGAGTAAGGAGGTCCAGGGCCAGATACAAGGTAGACTGAGTGTCTAAGACCAGTTACTGGAGAGATCCATAGTGTGTGTGTATCACAGAATCACAGAATTACCAGGTTGGAAGGGACCTCTAAGATCATCAAGTCCAACCCATGCCCTACACCTAACTAAACCATGTCATCAAGTTCTATATCCAGTCTCTTTTTAAGTCCTCCAAGTGCCAGGATCTGGGCAGTCCAAGGATTCACGGGTTGGGTTTGGATTTACTGCATGTCTAAGGCAAGTTTCTGAAAGGATCCATGGTCTATATTAGTATGTATTTCTCATTAACAAACTTTCCCCTTGATCAGCAAGAGAACAAGACAGGATGGTGTTGATGATTGCATGAGTGCTCTGTTTTCTCTCTGTGTTGATCAGTATGTGTCGTGGTTTAAACCCTGTTGTCAAGTTAGCCACTTGTCTCACTCCCCACCCCACTGCCCCCCGTTCTTCCCTCCCCCCTGCTTCTGGAGGGATGGGGAGGAGAATCAAAAGAATGCAACTCCCACAGGCTGAGACAAGAACAGTCCAGCAACCAAGGTACAGCACAAATCACTACTGCTACCACCAATAACAATAATGACAAGGGAGATAACAAGGGAAGAGACTAAGATACCACCCACTGACCGAGCCTAACCGAGCGGTGAGTGCCCTTCCAGGTAACTCCCAGTTACATCCTGGGCATGACGTGCTGTGGTATGGAATACCTCTTTGGTTAGTTTGGTTCAGGTGTCCTGTCTCTGCTTCCTCCCGGCTTCCCCTCCTCCCTGGCAGAGCATGAGACTCACAAAGTCCTTGCTCAGACTAAATATTTGAGCAGCAACTAAAAACATCAGTATTATCCGCACTGTTCCCAGGCCGAAAGTCAAAAACACAGCACTGCACCAGCTACTAAGAAGGAGAAAAAATGACTGCTACTGCTGAACACAGGACAGTATGGATTCCATGTGATTTATACATGTATGCCTATTGGAAATATACTGCCAGCTTTTCTACTGGCTGGACAGAGGTGCACAGGGCTAGGGCAGCTTCACATCTAAGAACTGCCAGATTTAGCAGCTCCCTGAAGGCAGTATGGTTTCAGTCAACTGCATTTCCACAGGAGTCTTTTACATGTAATAGTGAGGTGTAGCAAGCAAAAGGATTTAAGCTAGACCAGAATATTAAATTTAAAGAATATGAATACCAAAAAAAAAAATAAAAAAAGTAAATAAGTCCTTAATATAGTCTTTCACCCTTCTTGTGTAACACCTGGTACTTTTTCTCTTGGGGAAAAACTCATAAAATTCATGTTCCAATAAATACCAAAAAGTCATTTCATAATTATTACTATCATTTTCATTAAACTGCCCCAACTAAACAACCCTGGTGTGATTGCTCTAAAATGAATTACATTTTCTTAATTAGTTCTGCCAAAGGCTAAATAGACTCATATAAAACCAGAATGAAATTTAATATTAAGAGAGTTTTTGTATGTTTTGAATACTGTTATGATCAGCAGTTTGGGGGCAATATGTCCTATTTAGATCTGCAATATAATTCTAAATGCAAGCTGTATTAACAAAGGTAAACAAATGAGCAGTCCAGGGAAACACTCCTCAACCATTAACGGTTTCCAAAATGGTATTTTTACTAGTAAATTCAGAAAATATTTAAAAACAATTTTCCCATAATCTAGCCTATTCAGTAGGGGATTCCTGTGTAAATACTGAGATTTAGTAACACCCATGAAAAGTATCAATAAAGTTTAAGTAAGTCCCAGCTTACTCAGTTTTTGTTGACAATAGTCTTCATCAAGCTGCCATCTTCAGACTTCAAGGACTATAGAAGTAATCACCAGGGTCTACTATGAAGCCAATTATTTTGTTGCCTCCTGAAGCAGGAGGATGTTTTCCCTGTGTTTTCTGAGCTCCTGTGCTTTTTGCAGTCCCTGTTCTGCTGTTGGCCAGGACAGCATCCCTGGATTTGTTGCCCTAAAGCAGATGTGTTGTCCTAGCTCAGTTCATTACTGGTCAGCTTCTGCCATGCCTGCTTTTTGTCCCTTTTTCAGTTTCCCTAGGAAGGATCCATGTGGAGATCTTTCTATGGTAGAAAACTCCCTGAGCAAAATCTCTCCTTTCCTTTAAAAATAAATCAATAAATAAGGGTAAACCCTTCAGAACTTACTTTTCCTATGAATTTTCACCCCAAAAGCAGAATCTGAAACAAGATTATTCCCTTGTGCAAGACTGAGATGTTTTGTCCATGCAATACATGTGACTGTAATTCTTAGGGTTTCCTCATCTTTGCACAGATCTTCCTTACAGAAATATTGGAAGATACTGAAATAATAGGGACCAGTATGCTTTAGTTCACATCCATTCCTGTGAACTTTCAACCTTTGTCTTCAAAATAGCAACACAGGGATTTCCACCTGCGTAAGCAAGTGGAAGTTGATCTTTTTTGTAATTTTGTTTCATAACATTAGGCTTTTATTAGTTTCTTATTCCTTCCACATTGTATGAGGGTTTGTTGTTGGTTTTTTTTTCCCCAGTTGTTACCGTATAGCATAGCTCATACATTTTGGTCTACACAAGTTTTTAGTCCCAGTAGTATTTTTGAGGTTTTTTTTTGTGAAAAACACTATCATGTACTATCATCCTTGACTGCTGAATTTTTTGCTTCTGAGGAGATATGGCCAAGTTCTTAATATGCAGCTGATGCTCTGTTATGTTCCTGTTCTGCATGAAGGCAAGTGCCATGCATTGGATTCAAATATTTGCACTAGATGAATAAAATTTATGTGGACCTTGAAAGATTTTAATTATCTCCAGGGACTTCTTGTTATATATTGCTGATTACCTGTTTGTTACATACGGTAAAAGCATTACACAATCCTTCAACTCCTTTTGCAAGAGAAATTGTTCCCACTAGCTTGTCTTTCTCCTAATAAGTATCTGAGGACTCAGGTAAATGAAAGAAGTAAACAGTACCTGATCAGTCTTTTGCTGAGAAACCCTTTATAGAAGTAACTGGAGAATCAGAAGAACTTCAAAGGTTCTCAGTTTTTACCTCAATATGGTAGAAAATCAACTTGAGGTCTCTTGTTGTGACTATGGATTACTAGTAGGAAAAAAAAATAATAATAAAAAAATCTCTATAGTGAGAAAAACAATAAATTCTACTAGCAGTACCAAGTCACCTGGGGAAGATGAACATAAGCTGTGTGAGGCAATCCTTTGCTTAAACCTTTGATCTTTAGTAAGGAGACCAAAGTCATCATATTGGCATTTGCTGGCTTTTGTATGTAAAAAGGGAAGAATGAAATAAGTCTAAATGATGTCCAAGAGCGATCTTGGAAGGCAGACGGTCTGCTGAAGATAGGCATTAAAAAAAACCAAAACGTTTGTATCAAAATAAGCTTTAATTTTTACTTAGTAGTAAAGTGATAAGAGTACTGCTCAGCAATTGACATGTGCAGGTCATAGAAATGTCAATACTGTTACTCACACACAAAGTGAGTTAGATGAGCAATTCTGTTCCTGCTTTTGAGTTTTGTGAAAATTAGATATCTTGAAAGCTAAACAGCTGAGAAGAGCAGACTTTGAACCCATTCTGGTGATACGTACTTATCACAGTAGTTGTGTATGTTTCATATAGTTGAGGTTTCCTCAGCACATTTCCTATTCGTCAGTTACTGTAGGTCTCTGCTGAGTACTCTACTGGTACTTCAGTAATGCACTAGAAAGGATAGATGCAAATGAACACTGCTTTGTCCTCCTGCAATACATTACCAAGTCATTTTACTTCATATCTGTGATTCTATCATGGACAGAAGGCAATAGTTAGGACACCAAGTAAATTTTAATTAATTGGCTTTAAAGAGTCATATCTGAGTTGACTAAGTCTGTGACTTTATAAGGACCATAAAGAAACATAAAATACAATTTCATTGGTATTTCAGTGAGACTTTGAGAGTCTGAAATTTCCAGATCTTATAAATGAGTAATGATATGGTTCACCACACCTTCTATGCTTCAATAAACATTAGAATCATCTTTTGTATTATTTAATCTTAGGAAATGTTATAATGGTATTACCATTGCCTTCAAAACTATCCAGCATACTGTGTGTATTTTTGTTGAGGAAATTCCCTCAGTGGTTTATTTGTTTTAAGCTGCAGATGAAGATTCAAACTTAAATAGGAGAGGTTTAGATTGGATTTAAGGAAGAAATTATTTCCTGTTAGGGTGTTGAGACACTGGAATGGGTTGCCAAGGGAAGTTGTGAATGCTCCATCCCTGGAAGTGTTCAAGGCCAGGTTGGAGGAAGCCTTGGGTGGCATGGTTAAGTGTGAGATGTCCCTGCTCATAGCAGGGGGGTTGGAACTAGATGATCTTAAGGTCGTTTCCAACCCTAACTATTCTATGATTCTATGCTGTCTACACCCTAAAAGAAAGGTAAGTAAACTGGCTGGCAGTTGAAGTCTAGATATTTTTGTAGGCAGATAAATTTATAGTCCTGGCAATTTTCAGTTTTTCAATCAGGTTTTCCAGGTCTGGCAATGAAAGATAATGAAATGTGCTAAAAGGGTGCATGTTTAATAACAAAATTTAATTACCATGAAGATTCATGCTTCATATTCTACAGCTTCATGCATGTTAGAGTTTGCTTTAATTGAATCAGTATCATCTACAGGTTAGAAATTTTTATGACTCTAATATATAGTACTTAACATGTTGTGTTGTTGAATCTTTCTCTTTTCAAGGACTTAATTTCAAAATTGTTTTCAGCTGAACTGCTTGATTGGTGCAGGACTAATTTCTCACCAAGTCTAATCAGTTTCTAACAAATTGTATAAAGCCAGTTAGAAATACGTGCATTTGTATGGGGATCTTTTTTTTCTAGAAAGACACAGGGCAGAGAGATTTCATTTGAATCCTACAGCACAGCAAAGAAAGAATTGAAATATTAATAACTCATGAAATTTATATTACACTATTCATTTCTGAAAACATTTGGCAAATGTTGCAGCTAATTAAATTTATAATACTTCTGTGGAGTTTGGGAATAAATCCTGCTGTGCTGAGGACATGTGAGGGTATATGAGGCAGGATTAGGGGAATGCAACCAGAACAGGGCAGAGCCCCAAGCCTGAATTTGCAGCACTAACATGACCCTCTTTGTCCCAGCAGTCAGTCAATCAGGAGCAGAAGTCAGTACAACTATTTCAGAGTTCAGTGTACAGAGCCCTGTTAGCTTAGATAATAATACTTCAGCAGAGGTGTGCAGTAGCTGTCAAAAAGACCCATGTAGAAAATGAAAACTAAACTATCTCGGAGTTCAGATATCAATTGGAGCAAGCCCCTTTGAGGTTGGCTCAAGAAGCTGAAGAGCTCAAGGTGGTGTTAGAGCTCACTCACTCGTGGTGTCAGGGTCAATGGCACTGTTGCTGGACAATGCAGGACAACAGTGTACACACACTGCATGGCAGTATCAGGCAAGTATTTACAAGTCAGGGCTGGCAATGTCCTCAAGCGTGTTTACTTTCTTGCCATTTTCTGAGTATACATTTTGTTATTTAGGCACAGGAGAAACTAGCCACCTTCCTCACTGCATCTATAATGATTTACGGGCTAGATATCAGGCCAGTAGGGATTGCTGTCTGTGTTAGGTGACAAGCACCCCTGAATACAATGTATCAGTAACACTCAAGTTAGTGGCTTTTGCAATCTAATATTAAATAAAGATAGGAACATGAAAAATTTTGATCAAAGGTCCATGTTTTGGCTTCTTTAAGTTCTGCATGTCTTTACCATGGTCTTTAGGATCACCAGTTCTTTAGGAACAATAGATCAGGTTCTCAAAGGTATTTAGATATGTTACTGAAAATCCGGAATAAGAAACTTATCAACATCAATGGGATGTAGATAAGCAGACACTTCTTTATTATGGCGCTGGGTGCATGGGGGATAGCTCCTCCTAATGTGCACACCTTGCACCAAAATCAAGCTTCTTACATAGAGCCTACTCATACATAAACATGTTATTTCCCAACAATCATTAACATATTCTCCTCCCATTTCCGATTCTGCGCAACAAAAGTTAGAATCCTCTAGAAATGAGTCTGGGGTACATAATGGGTAGCTGGTCAGTGAGTCGGTGGTCACGATCTCCCCCTGCCGGAATTACCTTTTACCTAATTCCACGGTATCCTTGGCAGGTAACTATAAACAGTTACAGTTGGCTCTCTTTGCTCTCATTAATCTAGACCTTGACAGGTACCTACATTGTCCTACATAAACTGCTTGTACTACCTGTTGCTATGAAATGATTTTGACCTATCCCTTCGGGTCCTGGTACAGGGCTATACAGGGAATTTCATAACAGCACCTGGTTACCATACAAACATACTTCTTACTAAAACATTTCTTATAACGCTAAATTATTAAAATAAAGTATTATAAACTATTGATTAAATTTTAATTACCAAAGTTCTAAATATCAGTAACAGATACACCAGGGCTAGGTGTCCAAGAACATTCAAAACTTTTTCAAATATAGTTTAGTTGTTAAAATCGACATGAAATGGAATGGATAATAGGCTCTAAAAGTGACTCCACAATTTCATGGACAGAGAGTCCTGTAAAGGTTATTAAATGTAGACTTACCATCAAGGCTCAGCAAGTCTGAATCATAAATTGCTGGAGGCTAGAGGAATATGCTGCAAATGTATCACTGCATGATTTCCAAATTTTAACATTGTCCTCTGTACATCCACTGTGGACTGGATAACAAAGAGAGACTAAGAGGTTAGGCTATTTTCCTCATTCCTAAGAGATTTATGGCTACAGCTTTCATACCAAAAAATTGAAATCATTACTTAGCTGAAAAACAGATATCATAGTGGTAGACTTGCAGCTCATTACACCAAATTCATGGGTTTAAGTCATGTAAATTGGCATGATGGTCTGGACCTTTATCTGGAATGTACAGTCCTGGATCTCCTATTTTACTATAGCTCACCTGAGCATAAAAATCTGCACAGGCTACAGGAGGAGGATATGCAATGAAAGCCTTAAGCTTCTTGTGAAGTGTTTCATGATTCTTTCATGTGAATTAAAGGATAATGGATTAGTTAATCCATTAATGGACTAATAATTGATTAATTAATGAATAGCCATTAATACCGAATGGATCTATGTCACAAGCAAAGAAAGGACCATACTGCCAGAGTATTTGAATATCTTATATCTGCTACAACATATATCAAAACTCCCATGAGACCAGGGCCCTGCAGGCACAGGGAGATAAGAGTACATAAAGGTATCCCTTGGTTGTCTGTGGAAAAAACAAACCCAATAAAAAACTTGTAAAGAACAAACCAAGAAAAAAAACCCAAACAAACCAGAACAGCCCAATCCAATTTATGTTAAGTTTTGTTATTTAAGGTAGAAACATGTGACTAAGACATGAACTTCTGTCCTTAGATGTCTGCAGTGAGCAGGAGATACACTTGCTCACTTATTTTTAGAGAAGTAATACTTGGTTTAACATAGATAATTGGGGTAGCTCTAGAAAACTGTGTTATATATTTGAATTCTTTAATAATGCATTAATCCTATGGCAGCAGCTGTTACCAAAATGCTTTCCTGACTCATCCATTTAATCTTTAGGTTTTGAATAGGAAGGATAGGAAAAAGGAAGAAAAATTTTAGGAACTTACAGATTGTGACCTCAGCATTTTTGGGTTTTTGGAGAAGGATTTTTTTTGTTGCTGATTTTTTTTCCTCTTTCTGTTGCAAATCATGTGAATCACATAGATATTTGAAGGAAGCTATCCTTAAAAACCCCCAGTATGCAACCAAAACTAAAGCAGAGGGCCACAAACAGTGCACTGTGTCTTCTTACATTCCACTCCAAACTCTATTATCCTGTTTTGAGTATTCAAACCCAATCTATTAAGCTGAATAATTTGAGCTTTTTGATTGACAGGCTTCTTAACATCAGGTTTTATTTCTGTTCATATTTTCATATTGTAAGTATTATCACACCACCAGGATAGAAAGAATTTCACTTTAGCTATGCTTCAATGCTGCTGAATCATAACAGCCAAATACTACCTTTCAAACCCATCTGTCCAAGGAGAAAAAGAATCAATTTGAAGTTTATCTGTGCACACACTGTTCATAAATCACCGAGTTACAGGAGGCACCATGTCAGCTTCAGAAACATTACTTCATTATCAGCAGCTTCCAGTTTGTTAGTCACAACCACTACAAATGTATCAAGTTTAAAGATCAATGACTTTGGGGGAGCTTTTGTAAATAAATCATGTGATTTTCATACTTAATACTCCCTTGTTAACACTTGAGGTTTTTATTACATCTAGTACTTATCAAGCTTGTCTCTACAATAGTAAAACCTGAAAGTTTTGTTGTTGGTTTGGGTTTTTCATATTTTTTTTTTTTTCTCATGGAAAAGTTGCTGTTTCACATTATTTCATGATTTCAGAAACGGTTTCTTCAAGAAACACAATAGCTCACGAGCCTTGAGGAAATCTTTTTATTTCATCATGGAAGTGTTGTGCTCTCCTCTGCTTGATCTGTTGTGATGTTTTCAGTTTACATGGTTCCAGGATTGCAGACTCTGCTTTGCAACACCCAGAAAAAGATGAAAGACTCCCTGATGAAGGGATGGGCAAAGCCTGGTCCAGTAATTCACATCGTGGAATTACAGCTCATAAGTGATTCAGGGATGTCCTGTGGACTTGGCTTCATGGTATCAATTGTGTTCACACAGCACCACAGTCCCTTCCCAATTTACATTTGCCTATTTTCCTGTGAGGAGCCATAGAGCAAATCCAGTTTTGCAGCTTATTTCCCATTTCAACTGTCATTAAACACTGTTAAAATGTGATGCTATGGAAATACTAGTTCACTCCACTGCAAGGAAAACTCTTAGCATTCTGCATAATACTTTTCCAGTATCACAGGATATTCCACTAAAAAAAGGAATAGAGAACTAACTAATGCAGCCCCATGGCTGCATAAGAAGCTTCATAAAAGCTTCTTTACTAAATAAAATTCAAAAACCTTCAAAAAACCCTATGTTTTACATAACACATTAAGGGAACTCACACTATCTTAAATTTAGATCAATTTTAAAGCACATTATTCTTAAGATCTATCTGACATGGAGTCTTATATTTATGGTTTCAGTGACTACGTGGTAGAGAAAGCTGCATACAGGAAATCTTCTTACATATTCAAGAAATATAACTGCTGGCACATCAGGCCTTCAAATAATTCAGGGCTGATTTTCCAAGCATTCAGTATCTTACTTCATCAGGTGTTTATGTAGCCTGGAGAAGAAAACTGAATTTTTAGACGCAGGATGTTGTGAAATGTATTTATACTCATTTACTGTTGCTGTATGTCATTGGAAAAAGCACAGAAACACATTAAAGAAAGATTTGCATTACCAGAAGAAGCTTCATATGTACTAATTATACTATATTTTAGGTACACAGTACAAGAAACTTCAGAACTGAAGACATAACTATACATTGGTTTTATGATTGAATTTAATCTTATTTTATGGGAATTCAAAACTGAATAAAGGATGCAGTGAGATTAAAATGTTAAAATGAAATGTTTGGCATTTGAAAAATTATAGTATACCTCTACTTTTTCATTTAGTAAGATCAGTTAATCAATATGACCAATACCATCAAGTACACTTGTAGTTTTAAACAGTACTGAATGCAGTGTGATTTTCAGCCTGCATATTAACATCAGTGGAACTCCCCAGGCCATAGAGTCATAGAATCATAGAATAGTTAGAGTTGGAAAGGACCTCAAGATCATCTAGTTCCAACCCCCCTGCCATAAGCAGGGACATCTCACACTAAACCATGTCACCCAAGGCTTCCTCCAACCTGGCTTTGAACACTGCCAGGGATGGAGCACTCAAAACCTCCCTGGACAACCCATTCCAGCATCTCACCACCCTCACAGGAAAGAATTTCTTCCTTAGATCCAATCTAAACCTCTCCTGTTTAAGTTTGAACCCATTACCCCTTGTCCTGTCACTATAGTCCCTAATGAAGAGTCATTACCCAGCATCCCTATAGGCCCCCTTCAGGTACTGAAAGGCTGTTTGTTATAAGATCTCCACGCAGCCTTCTCTTCTTCAGGCTAAACAGCCCCAACTTTCCCAGCCTGTCTTCATATGGGAGATGCTCCAGTCCCCTGATCATCCTCGTGGCACCTCCTCTGGACTTATTCCAACAGCTCCATGTCATTTTTATGTTGAGGACACCAGAACTGCACACAATACTCCAAGTGAGGTCTCACAAGAGCAGAGTAGAAGGGCGGGATCTCCTCCTTCGACCTGCTGGTCACATTCCTTTTGATGCAGCCCAGGATACGGTTGGCTTTCTGGGCTGCAAGCGCACACTGAAGCCGGCTCATGTTCATTTTCTCATTGACACCACCCCCAACTCCTTCTCTGCAGGGCTGCTCNTCCTTTTGATGCAGCCCAGGATACGGTGGCTTTCTGGGGCTGCAAGCGCACACTGAAGCCGCTCATGTTTCATTTTCTCATTGACACCACCCCCAACTCCTTCTCTGCAGGGCTGCTCTGAATCACCTCTTTGCCCAACCTGGAGCAGTGCCTGGGAGTGCTCTGACCCAGGTGTAGGACCTTGCACTTGGCATGGTTGAACTTCATGAGGTTGGCATCAGCCCACCTCACAAGCGTGTCTAGGTCCCTCTGGATGCCATTCCTTCCCTCCAGCGTATCCACCGAACCACACAGCTTGGTGTCATCGGCAAACTTGCTGAGGGCGCACTCAATCCCACTGTCCATGTCAGCAACAAAGATGTTGAACAAGACCAGTCCCAACATCAATCCCTGATGGACACCACTCATCACTGGCTTCCAGCCAAACACTGAGCCATTGACCACAGCCCTTTGTGTGCGGCCATGCAACCAGTTCTTTATCCACCCAGTGGTCCACCTATCAAATTGATGTCTCTCCAATTTAGAGACAAGGATGTTGTGTGGGACAGTGTTGAATACTTTCCACAAGTCTAGGTAGATGACATCAACTGCTCTACCTCTGTTCATCAGTTCCTTAGCCCCATCATAGAAGGCCACTAAATTGGATGCTAAATTATGTTTGATACACTACCAAAAATAGGCTTGATAAGCAAATAGAAAAGTGAAATATAGCATACACAAAAGATAAAGATTAAGTTTTGGCTCTATGTATCCTGCATGTTCGTGGAGCCCATATTGACTGCTCTATCAGCTTTCACTGCTTCTTGAAATGACAGTTTTAAAAAAAAATCATATGAATGGAATTTATTTGTCCATATGTACCTAGTACTCTTTCTTGGTGTGTAGTAGCAGTAGCATTTGCCTCCCACTTTTCCCTTTGTGGTCAGCAAAGTTCTAACTACTATAACAAAAGGGGTCCTCAGTTAAACTCCCTTCATCCTAAAGTAGATATCTTGCACAAAGCTGAATATTTGTTAAAATGAAAAAATAATAATAATTTCTTAGGGTCGTCTCTTTGGACAATGGTCATGTGTGAAGTCAGATTGTTCAACTGGGCTGTTGGTTGTTTTTCCACAGACACAGAGTTCTCCGTTGTAAAAGACTGCAGCAATACCTTCATCTGAATCTGGTGAGACTTCTCAAAACACTCCTCTGTTCAGCTCTTAGGATCTATCTGGCCTGTGGTGCTGTGTGAACACTCTATTTCAACCACAATCCATCTTTAGTGCTAATATTAACCGCATACAAACCATCTCCTAAAACTCTTAGCCACCTATGAAAGACTGTTGTACATGATTATTTTTGCATCTACTGGGAAGTTTGTATTGTTTGTTTACAAATATCTGTATGCAATTTAATAACTTTGGCAGCAAGCAACTGCTTGGAAATCAGTGAGTCAGTTTACCCAGGATTTTAATCAGCACATTTAAGCATACGAATTGTACTGGGCTGAGCTAGCAGGATGTGCTCTGGCAAATCTCCAGAACTGTATGAATTTCCCACCTGGAAAGCTTCTGTTAAATCATAGAATCATAGAATAGTTAGGGTTGGAAAGGACCTTAAGATCATCTAGTTCTAATCCCCCTGCTGTAAGCAGGGACACCTCACACTTAACCATGCCACCCAAGGCTCTCTCCAACCTGTCCTTGAACACTGCCAGGGATGGAGCACTCACAACCTCCCTGGGCAACCCAAGTTGTCTCTTGGGCAAACCAGCTTCCTTGGGCAGCCTGTACCAGTGCCTCACCCCCCTCCTTATATCCAATCTAAACTTCCCCTGTTTAAGTTTTAACCTATTACCCCTTGTCCTATCACTACAGTCCCTAATGAAGAGTCCCTCCCCAGTATCCTTATAAGCCCCCTCCAGATTCTTCACTCTGTCTCCTAGTTTCAGTTCTATGCCTGAAACAAGTCCATTATCTCATATATGCAGACAAATAGTTGGGCAGACCCTGAAACACCAGGGAATTAAGGCCTTAAATGAACTGTGTAGGAACAGGCACAATCCTGATACTCAGCTATACTACAATTGTAACTGAAGGACAAATTCTATTTTCACACCTACAAGCCATTTATAACTGAAGTCCCATAGCTCTTGTCATACAATCAAAACCTGGGCAGATGAATTACATCTAGAAAGTGCTTCTTTCTCACTCTTCTATGGAGTCCAGAGTAATTGCTTTGCTGCAGATAGTTCCACAGTGTATATCTCCACTTAGAGTCCCTGACTCTATGACTTTCAGGCATGACTCACCGTTACCTTATGACAACTCTGAACCATACATGCTAACATCAACTGTAAATTAAGATGAAAGTGTGAAAGTTTTAAACAAATACAGAAGGAAATAGCTGGAAGAGCTTTCTGATCAGAGCAGTGCAATCTAAAAAGCTGACTGAATTCTCATTCTTATTCTGTAATGAACTTTTATTCACTTTTAAGGCATGGTTGAGTGTGTAGTAGGAGTCAGAATATGATAATTACATTGCTCAAAGGAAAAACTGTGTTGAGCCATTGGGACATGATTATCGCTGTTGTTGCACTGCTGTAAAGATCATTGACATGTCTTCCTCCTGGACCAAACAGCACTCTTTCAGATAATTCCCAGACACAGGAATCAAGAATCAATGTCTATATCTATATAAGCAAGGTGCTCAAATCAGTGAAAGTGGTTATATAAACATAAATAGTTGTGATGAGAATTCAACAGCTAAACTCTTCACCATGGGGCTGAAGTAGTTCCACAGGATGGGGTTGCTCTTTAGTGATGGAAGCACATTAGCTGAACTCTTGGAGGCTTCTAATTTGGCTTCATCTGCACGGATCACAGTTTTGAAGTTCACTTGATCACTCTATAACGTAAAACAAAGCAGAGGCATAGGAATGATCAAAAGATTCACTTTTCAGATAAATGCCTGAGCCAACTGTAGTATTCCAGTGACTGTTGCTATAAAGCAGTTTAGAAAAAAACATTCTGATCTGGAAGCTAAGGGAATCAGCCAGCGTAGATGCCCACACTGCTGAGCCAAGTGACCTTGATTGCCAAGGACTTTTGTCAGGCACCTGAAGCATACTGGCATAGATGCAGTCCATCCCTGACAGTCCTTTGTAGATTCCTATTGTTATAAACTGAAAATCCCTTTATTTATCTTCATTGTTTCTGTTAAAGAAATTGTAAGTATGTTAAAACATGAACCTCTGAGGGTCTCAGAGTGATCCAGGGTAGATTTCTCTTTTAAATACATGCTTAATTTTGGCTTAATTTGCACATTTTGTTCTCTGATTAAAAAAAGAAAATTCTAAACTTTTATATTATATCCATTTGAGAAGAAAGAATACCTTAAGGAGCACAATACTAGGAAAGTCTTGGGAAAAGTGAAGGAAGAAAAAGGGAAACCAAGTCTTTAATGGTCTTATTTGTTGTTTGGAAGTTCACTATAAGAAGCAGTCACAAGGACTTTTGAAATACTTAGAGATTAAGCAGGTAGCAAGAAAGAAATCAGAGGCATGACTGAAGGATTATGATTCAACAACTAGAACAACTTCAGTAGTCTTAGACTGATAGACTCAGAGAGTTATCCCCATAAATTCTCCATTGTGCAAGTAATGTTTTAGCAAAAGTCCTCATAGGGTTCTGATATATATGTTCTCAGTTATTATAAAACAGTTTTAACATGATGGATGTTTGCTGCCTCTGATTCTGTCCAGGCATCCTTTCAGCCCCAGAGAGATCAATGATAGAAAATTTTCTACAATATAGTAGAAGGAAAGCACTTTCTCACACTCCAGTTTTTCTCTCTCTTGTCACTCATGTGTTGTATGACAGCCAAAGAAAGACCTAATGTATTATTGTTTTTTGTTTCTTTTAAAATTATTTCCCTTTTTTTTTTCTTTTTTTTTGCCCTAAGGTTCCAATGGGAAAAAAGGAGTATAAAAGAAGACTAAAGAACATCAAAAGTTTGACAAAGACAAAGGATACATAAAAGCACTGATCAAAGGAAGTTCAATCTTATTCTTTGATGTTAGCAATGAAACACTAAGAGGATCTTATTCTCTCTGGGGTTACATTTATCATTTTAATTCCTGTTAAGGGAAGAAATGTGAAGATGTATTATATCTGGATTTGACAATTCAGATCCCCAATTGGTTGACACAATGCCAACACCTTCCTGAGTCTAACAGAGTTAATGCTTCTTGTTTTCATCCAGGAGTCATTGGAGGAATATTTTAGCCACATTATACAGGAGTATTTCATAACTGCTAGATTTACGTGTCCTCCTGGTTTTAAGTATGACACCAAAATTCAAAGCAAACTCCAGCTGAAGGTACTGAAGTTTACCTCATTTCTAGTTCCTATAGTAAAGAACTCTTGGAGTTCTCACTGTATCTTTAAAGAGAAATCAGTTTTTCTTCCTACTAAGATTAATTTTAAAAGCTCTTTATTAGATGTGAATTAATATTTTAATGTACAGTTTAGCCTTTATAACACATAGCTGGCCAAAAGCTACAGAGAAAGGAAGGTAAATTTAAACTCTCTAAGGATCAAAAATAATTACAGGTGCAGAGCACTTAAAATGGACTGCTTCTTACCAGGAAAACATCACAAGTTCTCTAACCTCAAGAACTTCTACAAGTGTATTACAGAAGTATTTGTATCTATCTATAATACAAGTATGGTAATAGTCACTTACCTCCAAAGCAATTTAGGCAATTTTAGAGCACTGCATTGAAAATGTGAAACGCAAGGTCAAGTATATGTCATAAAGGAGAGACAGCCAAATATGCTATATTTAGGTACGGATTTTCGGTACGCCACTGTCTGCAGGCTGACTGTTGTTGCACATGTTCTTCACCTGACATGAAATATGAAGCTTTTTTGTCTTAGTAAAAGAAAGAAAAGTTATTTTCCAACCCAAATACAATTAAAAGTAAACAGATCCCTTTTGTCAAGTAGTAAATGAGCCTTAAATTCACATCTGAAGTGGTTTTGTGTCAAATAGTTTTGTATCCCAGCTCCCATATTATAAGTACAATGTTTTTAAACCTCACTGAAGAATCTTTCACTGAGGTTTGGCATTGTTTATTTTTACTAGGGCATGAATGAAGCTTGATAAGTAAAAAGACAGGGTGTTTCTAGGTAACTGCTGCTTACAGCAGCATGAAGGTAATGCAAAATGCAAAATTCATCTAAGGGTGACTATGTGTCCTCATTGCAGTCACTGCAGTTTGTTCAGATGCTAACCTCCACCATAGCTCTTCTCCTGGATTTCCTCTCCAGATTAACAAAAACATCACTCAGATATGAATGAGGTGACCTTCATGCAATTGTTTGGTTTGTTCTTTGTTTTTCAGATTTTTTTCTTCTTTAGTTTGTTCCATCCGTAAACTAGAAACCTCAACAAGATTCAAATTAGAAGTAAGAAATGCAAAAAATGTATTTTGTATCTATAAATTACCAGAAGAATTTCTGAACTTTCAAGAAAAGTGGCATCTGCAAGAAATATAGGACAGTTTTTTACACATTCATACCACTTTTGACTCAGAGCAACTGCAGGCTCTGCTTTTCCTCATCATGAAATTCTTGGAAAAGGAAAGAAAAAAGACAAAAACTTGAGATCATTGCTTTTCACTGAGTAATTATTTCTACAGTATCATGAGTAATGCTTGTAAAAAAACCTAAAAAACAAACAAAAAAACCCAGAAAAAAAAACAACATATATAGCCAGAACAGGAGCAGTGTCAACATTTTTTGCTATGCCAGTGTTATGGTAAGCATTACCACAGAATGTTTTTTCTGCTTCTGTAGCAATATTTTGTACTCTGACACGATGCACCATGCCAACTGAGGTAGAAGTGGGACTTTTCTGCTTTCCAGGTTATGACTTCTGTACTACGTTATATATACTTAGGAAAACTTATGTTTTAAGCAGACAACACAAGGTGAGCTACTTCTGTGAAGTGGGTGATGAAAGGCTTATTTCTTCCATAACACAACTTAACTTTGCCTGCAAAGACAATGTACATTTTGTCAAGAGTGTTTTCATCTTTCAGACCATGGGGTGACAAAACTCATGCACTTGGTGTCATATGCATGGCTTCTCTTCTAGAGCGAACACAAAAGTGATGTAATAAAGACATGTCACATTATAGGAAAATAAGATCATAGAATCCTCTAAGTATAAAATAGTAAATTACTTCTGATCATGCCCATCCATTCTTTATAATATTATACTTATCCAGCCATGGAACAGAGATATCAAGTGACTAGAACTAGCTGAAAATCCATCATCGAAAGTGTACTGTGGAAAATTGTTTCTTTTCAGTGATACAGTGACACATGAAAAAAAAAATAAATATATGTCTGCCTTCAATAATAACACTTCACACCATCCTGTGCAAAGCAAAACAGTGAAATCAGTTTTACTGGAGGAGACTGAACTGATTCAGCTGTGGTCTTAATGCCAGGTAGCCTTGTTAGCTGGGCTTCAGCTGAGCTAATATTTGCTATTTCTCAACAGTGTGTATAATATCATTACCATGAGACTGAAAATACTTTGATTTATCATATCAGAGACAGTTTTTCTGCATCCCCACTGTGTAAGAAGGCAGAATCATGGAAGATGCAACAGGCAGAATTCTTTCCTTCAGCAAGCTAGAAATACTACCTTAAATGCAGATTTGGCTCCTGGAAAATATTTTAATTCAATATTTGATTAAGGACTCAGTGATTCCTTTCCCAAGAGAATTTCTTACCAGCTGTTTCCATGACAAGGACAACCACACTCAGAATCACTGATGACTTCTACTTCAGCAAATCAAACCATTTTTACTACTTTTTTATACTTGAAAAAATCTTGTCTTTCTGAGTTCATTATTGTTCTTTTTATTTATTCAGAGCTGTGTTTCAAACCTGCTTATTTTTATCACACAAAAGTATGTATGTATTCAAATTTTAAAAAAGAGCAATTGCAGCTCTAATTCACGTGTGTTGTACTGGAAAAGAGACAAACTTTTTTTTTTCAAATCTCTGCATAACTATGGTTTCTGTTCTGCAGACAAAGTCCAAGTTGGAGCACATGCCCAACATTTTATGGTGTCATAAATACAAGCAGTATGCAATAGCCTGTAAAATAGGAAAATATCCTTAAAGAAATTTTACAAATCTCAGAAATCTACAGAACTGTGCTGCACGTAATGCATCTTTTCATTCTCCTTTCCAAAACTACTTAATCTACGCCCAAGTGACACACAGACACAAGACTATCTCAACATCTTGACAGCTATAGATACAGAGCAAGTAATCCTGCCAATTAATTGGCAAATATTGATTGAGGAATTTAAATGAATGCAAAAATTTAATTTTGCTTTATCATTGGAGTTCAGTTCAAGGAGAAAAAAACCCATGTAAATTATGTAAATGAAACTGGTCAGTCTTGCTCCCCATTACTGTCAGTTAATATTGAAGCATATGGAGTAATTCTCCTTGTCCTAAAGCAGTGTTTAAAACTGTCCCGAAACCATTCTGAAGCAGACTGGGTTTGTCAATTAATTACAGAGGGACACCTGAGCAACGAGGTGTGCAGACTGGGATTGTCTAGCACTGGATGAAAAAATTGTCACATACAATTTAATAATGTAATAATTCAGTATGCAACCCCACCTGCATTCTAACTGTGCCTGGATTGGCTTGCTGCATAGTAATTTCAGGGGCCACAACTGTCATATAAAATTAAGCATCTTAACACTTACTTTTTAAAAATTCATTGCCTGCTCAGTCCTAACACTCGGTGCTTCTGCTGGATGCCAGATAATGACAGAAGCAAGCAGCAAATTGAAAGAAGAAATAAAAAAATTACATTTTTATTTCTATACACTGGTGGACTTAGCAGTATCAGGTTCATGGTTGGACTTGATGATCTTAAGGGTCTTTCCCAACTGAAATTATTCCATGACTGTTTTCCTTTGCTTTAGAAATCCTACAATTTTTATATCTTCAGCATGGGTAGAAAATTCTTGATTGGCCATTGGTTGAACCTTAGTATCTCATCCTGAAACAGTCATCTCAACACTCTGGTAATTGTTTCAGCTCATAGGAGCTGTAACTCATGGAACTTTTCTGTCTGACTTTGTATCTTTCTTTCTCTGCTGCTTCTAGTCCATAATCTCTGAACTGCAAACAACGTTTCTTATGCAGACCACAGTCTATAGAGAGGAAGAAATCATTCTTTCAGTACATTAGGTGTTGGTGTTTTGCTGGTTTTGGGGGTCTTGGTTTGGTTTGGTTTGATTTGGTTTGGGTTTGGTTTGGTTTGATTTGGTTTGG
>NDXB01017818.1:47005-57516 GCA_002631895.1 Agapornis roseicollis
TTGGGTTTGGTTTGGTTTGGTTTGGTTTGGTTTGGTTTGGTTTGATTTGATTTGAAGAAGGGTGTTTTCCAGGTTCTGTGTGCAGTTCTAGAGACCAACCACAAAATGTTTCCCCAATATCATCTTAATAGAAACATTCTTTTGAGTAAAATAAACAGATCAAATGCCTAAATAAGGAAAGTATTTTAGTATATGCCAATAGCATAGTTGCAATAGGTAAACATTTCTTTTGGAATTGCACTGGATATTACACAGGTGTCCAGAAGGCAAATAGGTCAGATTTGAGTTGCAGTATCTCTGCAGGCTTCTGCAAATGAGAATGCCATTCATGGTTTTGGATCTAAGACTTGGAAAAATTATAGGGAAAGTTGTCTGGTTTTGGCAGCATTTACTGTCTTTTGACTCACTAAAAACCTTTTAAATTAAGAATTGGCCTGTCTTTATATAATTTTATGAAATAAATAATTTTATGAAAATAACAAAACTATGATAAATACCTTTTTTTAAGAGGTCTCAATCTTCATCACACATCAGCTACAAATCTAGACCCAACCCCTAAATCTAGCCCAGCATTCTTAGCCCAGTATTTCCATGATAGTGAAAAATAAACTCACAATTTGGATCTAAAACCACAGTGAAATATAACCATTGCCATGAAATTCCAGTAATCAGGGATATTTACCTGCTCTTTGGGCTTTTCAGCTGAGCCTGAAGTTGCATGCCAAGCTAGAACAACTGATAGCAGAGACATCCAGGCTAGTCAGGGGAATTGAAAGTAGTTCAGGAGTGAGAAAAAAGAACAGTGTGTTCAGCCTTGCAGAATAAAGGCTGAGGGGGAACAGGCTGGGTGAAAGCAGAAGTACAATTTAAATGAAAAGCCAGTGAGGTCAGGATAAAACAGGTAGAAATGAAATATGAGTGCATTTAAAATGGAAATTACAAGGTTTTCACTTTTAAGGGCAATCAGGTTTTGTAACAGCTTCTGAAGAAAAGGAGGAAGAACAAAGGCCGAGTACATTCAAAACAGAGTAATTATATAGTATCAAGGCTCTGAAAAACGGAGTTTGAACTGGATTATTGAGAAGTCTCCTATTCTTATCTTTCAATGTTTTCAAATCAGAGGACCCCAGAATTATTTAACCATGAATAAGCCACTGGACTTTGGGGATAAACATATTTATGTATGGAGTGTGCTTAGCTTAAAAAAAACCCCAAACTGAACAATGGCCAATGTCCTAACTGCAATGGAAATGCCAAATGCTTCCCAGCCATATATGCATTCAGAGCACCATGTGTACTTCCTAGTGAATGTGAGAATACAGTTAATATTCATAGTATGTCAAACAGAAAGATGAAAGAAAGAAAGAAATGGACCTCTAAATAAATGATTTTTCTTCAAAATTATCTCAGAAGATGACAACTGATAATGGCCACATTTTCACTGTATTTGTGCTATGAACTTTTTTAAGGACCTATTACTCAGTTTTAAAGCAAAACTTTGGGACCTATAATAGTCATTGAACTGTTAATATATAGGAAAAGAGATGAATTAGAGAAATAAGCTGACTTTAAAGCAAGAAAGGTCCTAAATGCAGCCCTCAAGAAACCTTTGGATATATTTGTTTAAACAATCCTTTGACACATTCCAGCCTGATATTTCTAGCAAAGCATTAGTTGCTTGCTGATAATAATGTTTGACAACGTTGGTATGGTATTTTGACATAATAGCTCTCAGCTAACTACTCCTCAAGAACATTTACAACCAATTAATTGGGACTGGTCATATGTCTTAGGTGGGGAAATATTTCTGTACTGTTTTTAAGATGTGGGTTTTCATCTGTATGTCCATACTGTTTAAATATGAACTGAATCACAAAAGTAATGAGACAGGATCAGACACAGCACTGTTACTGAGTTCAGATTTAACTTCTGAGCAGATAAAATCTCATTGATACAAAATGCATCATGAATATGTGCCCAACAGGATGTGCCACAAGGTTCCAAATTCATACTTCACAAATAAGCAACAGGTGAAATAGTGAGGGCTGGTTTCTTGTAGCTGTTTGATGTAAAAATACAATTATCAGGAACAGCCTGCTGTTCACAAGCAATGGAAATATTTCAGTTTAGAATAGTGTCTGCCAGGGATTGTTGTGTTCCCATTCTTCTCAAGAGGCCAAACTGTGCCTTTCCTCACCCATAAAAGCTCTTTGTCTTGGAAAGGCCACAACCCAGGGAAAATCTTGGCAGAAAAGATACATTAAGGGAAGAAAAAAAATGAGGAAAATAATAATCTTTAGTGGAGGAAGAAATCTTGAGGTGGTAGACCTAGATCTTCCAAATTTGTTGAGTGCAAAAGAATGATTTTTGAAAATATTTGTGTTGCTTGGATTTTTTTTATTTTTTAGTAGGAGTTCTTGTTTTGTTTCTAGTGAACAATTTCCATAGAGGATTCTCTTTTTTATGGTCCTACAAAAAATTTTCATTTTGGTTCTGGGTAGAATGCTCTTCTAAACACAAGGGAAAACAAGCCTAAACGTTACAAATTCTTTCATACCACTTCTTGTTATATTTTCATCTTTCCCAATATGAGTCAAGGTCTGTCACACTAAATGTACTCCATCTGAAAACAGCTCAGAGCAAATCTGGGTCACTGATTTGTTGAAAGATCTGTTCTCTGACTGCAGTTTTTGGATATTTTTGTAAATGACTACAGTACTGAAAATTGTATATTTCAAGCTCATAGATGAAAGCTTCAGAAATTAGGAGTAGCCAGATTAAGACAACCAAGAACAATTTAAATACAAGATCAATGTTATAGGTAGAAATGAAATCTAATTTGGATAAATGTAAAATGCTCAGTTGAGGAGCAAACACTAACAAAGAGCATATATTAAATGAAAGAAGACACTGAGAAACACTGGAGAGCAGTATACAAAGAAAATGAACTAGAACAGAACAAAACAAAACAAAACACTGCATGGATGACTGAAAGAAAATAGAAAGGAAGAACAAAATAAACTTTTGTGTAGAAAGAAATGAAATGGAAAATTTTAAAATTTGTTAACACTTAAAACTGAAATTCAAACCTACTGTTGATCAGGCCTACAATGGACTGTAAAAATCCTCTGGAAATTTATAAAGAATAAATACATAGCAAGTTAAAGAAGACTTTTGATAAGAGATGAGGGAGTTGAGTGGGAGTATCCATTTTAATTAAAGACAGTAATGATCCCTACTATATCAATCACTTTCACAAGAAAATATTCTGCTGCCAGAATTGACTTTCAGCTATTTTAGTTCAGACTAAAAATATCACTGTAAAACAGTATTCATTTTTGCTCTGATCTGCAGAGTTTGAAATTGTCAAACATTTGTTTTCTATATATTAAACATCTGAAGTTACAATGAACTCTGGAGTGTGAGGCATCAGTTTGCTTTGAGTCTTCTACAGTCTTTTATAGGAGCAGACATGCACATATACATGGTGGTTTGGTTATTTTTATGTTTCCCTCTTCAACCTTAAATACCTCATTTAAAACTTAAAATATAACATCCTCTGTTGCTCTGTGTCAGAACAAGGACATTTAGAGGAACAGTTTTATTTTGGGGGTCATAATCCACAACTTCTGCTTTTTTATGGCTACACTTTAAATAAAGGTTATGATTCTATTTGCCATGCAATATACAAAGTGATAAAACAGATAATGTGGGAAGTATCCATTTTATCATCATAAATAACATCTTGGTGTGCTGCACCTTTTTAAAACTCTATGATAGATTTATTTCAAAATTTGAATTATGGTCTCACACACTCCTGGGAAGTTAGTAATCCACTCCTTGTTTTACATGTCGGTAAAATGAGGGGGAGCCAGATTAGACAATTTTTCTTTCCTTGCAGAGACAAGTCCTAAAGCTGAGGAACACAAAAATGATTCCTATCTCTTGTGTTTGCATACATTCCATGGCAACATCCTTTCTTCACTTTAGGGCTTGATGTTCACTACCCTTACTTCTAGCCCCACTCCCTTCTCATAAGAAGATAAAATAGATAGAAACACTAGCAGAAAATCACGGGATGCAAAAATCATGGTCACAGAAGAGCAAACACAGTTCTTGGAGGTTTTCTCTTTATATCACCTTCCTTTCACAGTTGACATTTGGGAATTGGTGCACAAAGAAGATTGAAATTGTGGTAACAGAATTTTTCATTTCTACCTGATGCCTGAACAGTACAAAAGTTTCTAGTTTTGAACACAGCTTTCCACTCTAAGTGTAGTGCAATTATAACAAAACTGGAATTATGCTAGATTTGTAGAGTTTAAAGGGGTTAGAAACTGACAAGAAATCTGGCAGAGTAAATCAAGCTATTGTCTTCTGTGCATAAAACTGAAAGTCTACCTAAAGCAATATCCTGTTCTGACAGGGATCAGGAAAAGGTGTTCAATACATGAAGTAGGACAGCCTGGATTAAAACATATTTGGGAGGGAAGATATTTTCTCTTCTACATTTGTTTAGTTCATCTCCTGTGGAAAGAAATCTTTCCTCTTTCTCTTTTGTGCACCTTTCTCAGTATGTGCACAGGTGTTGACATTGGTGACAGTTAATGCATTTCAGATTGCTAAGGATAGCAGACATGAATGTAGAATATTTTCTGATATTTTCAAGAATATACTGAGGGAGGTTTTTTGTTGGTGATTGCTAATGAGACCTCAAAAAGTGAATCTGTTTTGTTATTAACTGCTATTCTGATTGCAGTGGTACTAGGTAGGACTGGCATAATTGTAAATCTGTTTTGGTTTGTGTCCCACATAAGAAGAAATCAGGCTGGTTTTAATACCAAAAGGCTTACCAGAGTCACAGGATGTAAGTGCAAAATAGCAAATTAGTGAACCATCTGTGTTGTCTTGTGGTGATCAAAACCATGGGGAAACATACATGTAGCTAACAAATAAGCAGCATTTCAAGATGGCAAGCACTGTCTTCAGGTCCCAGTCTCACATAAATTAACTTATTTCTGGATTACTTTGCTAGGGAATGTAAAAAACTTGCATTCAGAGGTCATATCACTCTCCTCTTTTCCCAGTTATCTCTGCCCAGTTAAGTGTAGTGATGTTCTATATGTTGGGGGATAGACACACACAGAGTAACATTTTAGGATTGCCTGGTCCAAATTGCTATCTTGATTTACATTGCTTATATTCCTGACTTTATATCAAGCCATAAACATGCACTGATTTAGGTTTAAAGGGACTTCTGATGATCATTTGGTGCAGCACTGCACTGAAAACACTGTCAAACATTAGTGCAATTCCTTGAAGGACCCAGGATGAAGACTTCTTACAAAAAGTAAGAGAAAGCAGTAACAGTGAACTAACCTACTAGGTAAAGGTGCAATCTAATCTGATATGTGAAAAATGCTTAGTTTTCCTGTCTGCAGTACAGAGGTATGGAGACTCATACATGAAAGAAGTGAGTGGCATCACCTCCACACATGGCTGAATACTCCTCAGATACAGCATTTCATGGTCACAGCTAAAGGCCAGTGAATAGGAACACACAGAAAGTGTTAAAGAAGAGAGGTAGTCCCAAACAGTGGCTAATGAAGGATCTGTTCCTCAGCCTAACATGAGCTTCTTAAACTATCCATCTGCCCAAATCTTGTCCAGTAGGATATGCTCTTGCACAGTTTCACAGGTGAAAATAGCTTTGCCTCTGCTCTCTTGGAACAGAACTTCTTTCACAGACAGTTCCTTTGGTTTTTGTGGGGTCACTCAAAGAGTAAGTTGTCACTCAGTTTGCCAAAGGTGTCAAATGCTCTACAAAGAAAACACCTGAAAACAAGGAGAACCATTATCTGGCAGCTTCCATTCCAGTCTTGTGCAATAGCTTCTACTTTTATGCAACACTGGTGCATTATTCATTGTTAGGAACAGTGCTCTGCTTTTCTTTGAATCAAGTGAGAGAAGATATGAAAGTTCATGCTGAAGGTGAAATTCATTCAAGCTTGAAAAATAAAGAGGTGTGTCTCTGTGCTTTGAAAAGCAAAATGGCTTAAGCATACACGTTTATAAGAAATGAATCACTCTGATCTAAAACCTCCCTTAGAATAGCTCAATCTACTAAATGCACTGAGAAGGCTTATAATTTCTTATAAATTTAAGTCATTTTTAAAATGTTGCATTAAATAATGAAGGCATTTGGAAGGAGAGTCAGGGCATCAGCACTTCATGTCTCTCCTTAGACTTTAATTCAGTAATGATCCATTCAATATGGAGGCTGAAATAATTTTCATCAGAGACTAAAGGGGCTTGAATTGAATGGTAGCATTAAAAGTTAGTCAGGTGTTATGCAAAATGGAGTGGATTAGGATGCTCTTAAGACTCAGGTTTTCTGAGAAACAGAAAAGGTATAATCTAGTTGCTGTGGGGAATATCAATAATCATTTCTTTAAAAAAACTCATGGGAAATGACCTCTGAAAGTCTATCTTCTAGCCTCCTGCTCAAGGTAGTGTTGGCTGCAGGGTCAGTTCAGGCTGTAGCTCTCTATCCAGCCTAGTCCTGAAAACTTGCAAGGCTGGAGACTGCAAAACTTCTGTGAACAACCTGTTCCCCTTCTTGAGTGTCCTCATGGGAAAAATGTTCCTTCCTATATCCCATTGAAACTTCTCCCAATTTAATATATGTATTTTTTAATGCATTTTGTATTCCTGAATTTCAGGAGTTCCTGTCAATCAGTTCCTCTAGTTTGTCCATATTTCTTTGAAGGACAAGTTTTCCCTTAAGCATCTTGACTGCACCTCCTTAGTTCACTCCTGTCCACAAACTTGATTTCAGGAATTCAGTCTTTGAAGTAATCAATGTCTGTAGCAGGCCTGGATTATGTAACCTGCATAAACACAGCCTTGTATAATCCTTCATTTATGGATATTTTTCAGAGAGGTTAAATTCTAAAAACATTGGAATTTGTTCATGTATTTGCCTCAGGGAAGTCTACATTTTCAGCATCCTACTTATCTGGAATTTAGAGAACCTTGTTAATTTGGGGTTTTTGTTTTGAGGGTTGATTCTGGTTTTTTTTTGCTTTTGTTTTATTTTTGAGTGTATGGCAACCTACACCCCACCATTAATTTTCCTAAAATAAATAAATAAATAAATAAGGATCATTCCTACTGGCATATCCACAACAGGGTAAAAAATTTCAGATATTTTACCATTTGATGCCATTTGTGTGGGTAAGGATGATCCATATTTTAAGGAATGTATATATTACAGAGACAATTTAAATGAGTGAAACTGAGTTGGAGAGGACACAAAATAATATATGTCACTTCTCTGCAAATTGAAACATGTTATTTTTCTGAGGGGGAAAAAAAAGGAAAAGAAAAAAGGAAAACCAAACAAACAAGGAATTTTGGAGTAAATTCAATCTCTGTAAACACCTCATCCTGAATATTAAATTGCATTAACAAGGATAGCATTTTTAAAGTGTTATGCAGGTATATTGTTGTGAAACTGATTCATCTAGCGCTTTTTAAAAATTCAGAAATTTCAGCATTAAATCTAAGTAAGCTTTCCATAGTTCGTTTTAATCCTTGAAGATAAATAACTCCATACAGAAGTATGGTCCAGGGACCAACAGGTTGGAAAGAAAAGTCCCTTGGAGTCTTGGTGGATGGTGATCATGAGTTTGCAGTGTGCCACCATGGCAATAAAAGGCCAACAGGATCTTGGGCTGCAGTAGGAGGAGCATGTCCAGCAGCTCAAGGGAGGTGATCGTTCCCCTCATCTCAACTGAGGCGAGATGCATCTGGACTGCTGGCCCAGCAGTGCTGGGGCACCCAGTAGAAGAGAGACAGTGACATAGTGGAACAAGTCCAGTGAAAAACCACAAATATGATAATGGGATGGGAACTTCTGACCTACAGGGACAGGCTGAAAGACCTGTAACAGTTCAGCCTACAGAAGGCTCAGGGGGTCTAACAATGTGCATAAATACCTGAGAGATGAGTAAAGACAAAGCAAGCATCTTCTCAGAGATGCCCAGTGACATGACAGGAGCTAAAGAGCAGAAACTGAAATACAGGAAATTCAGTTTAAGCATAAGAAAACTCTTCTGCAGTATGAGTGGTTAACAGTGAAATAGGTTGCTAGAAGAAAGATGCTGTGGAGACTCTACCCTTGAAGATGTTCAAAACCAAACTGGACATGGTTCTGCCCTAGTTGACACTCTGGTCAAAGAAGACCAGTGGGCTAGGATTAAATGATCTCTAGAGATCCCTGTCAAACTCAGCAATTCTGTGTGATTCTGTTTGAAATTATACTTGAATCACCTCTCTGCAAAAGCCCACCTTTCCAACACCCATAGGTGTTTGAGGTCCCTATAGCTGGGTGAGATGAATCTTACTCACTGATAATGTGAAGGATCACCTCCAACAGGACTTGCTTTACAAATAGAGGATAAAATACAGTGGGGAGACACTAACAAACAAAATTAAGAGTGAGAAGGACATGTCCAGATTGGAGAGCACTGTTTGTCACATGCCAATTTTTCAAGTATTTTATGTATTTTTTAGTCACCTGTGACTGTATTCCAACAATGAATATGAGCTTTCTTAAAAAATATATAATGCATAAGCAGGTACTTGTTTTTTATTATCTCTCAGTGAACATGTATCATCATCTCCCTGAGGAAAAAAAAAAGGCTCACAATGTGATTGGTCATTCACTTTAATTTTTCTGCCAATAAAATAATCAGAAGTAAAATAAAATGACTGAGGCAAGCTTAAAATACCACAAAAGCATCTCGCAATAATTATTGAATTTGTCCTGCAATAAAGAAAAATTCTTGTTGGCAGAGTTAACTTCTTTAGATTTCTGTTCTAATTTTGCAAAGTTGTGTGTGATTATTAAAAATTCGAATTGTTGGGGTACTTCTGATCCTTTTCCACTCCAGTAAACAGAAGAGAATGAAACAATTCCTTTAACATAAATTTATTTTTAAATCTTACAAATTTTTCAAACCTTAGCTGCTGTAGATGCACAGATCTGACATAATCTGGATCAGAGTGTGATGACCCTCTCCAGTGCTCAGCAGCTCCCCTGCAGACATCTCATAGGGATAGGCTCATTCTTCAGGGGCAGAGCCATGGCTGCTGACATAACCACTATTTTTTCAGTCTATCAGAAAAATAATGCCATAAAGAGATATTTTAGGGGAAAATATAAAGAAGTGGAAAGGAAAATGTTTAAAGATATCGCAGAAAGCTCATCAGACAACCTTTTTTTTACTATGTTCTTCAGATCAAATCAAGGTATTGTTTCCCACTTGCTGAAACTGGATCTCACTGTCTGGTATAGGATGAAAGCCATACACTTTCTTTGCTTTGTTCTCAACAGCTCACAATATACTATTTCAGCACAGGAAACACACAGGAAATACTAAAATAAATCATTGTTAACTTCAACAATCCAATATAAAACTGGAAAGTTAAGAAATAAAGTAATTCTGTCTCTATTCCCCTTGGCAGTCTGTCAACACCACCACACAATTTTTCATGCATTCTATTGGTTCATGAAGTTTTGCATTCTAAAAAAGATGAATCTTTGTAAGTGAAGAAAAAATGCATCTCAGATTAAAACAATCAAAATCAACTAAACAAACAAAACCCCAGAAACCTAAAACCCCAAAACAAACCAAGCAAAAAAAGTCATCCCCCCTTTCAGAAACTACCACAACTAATATTAAAATTAGCATCCTTGCAGCAGAGGAAATACTTAGAAACGGAACTGTAAGGGTGAAATTGATTTCACCTTACTTCTGTCATAGAAAAATTTAATGTGTTCACCATTTTAAATCCCCTACATTTCCTGTGTAGACAGAGAAAAGACAGAGACCCCTTACAAAGATAAGGACATCCATTTCCAGAAATGAAATACCTTCTGTTATTTTTTTAGCCATTTTAGTTGTTATTCAAAATTTCTAACCAATGACTCAGAAAATTGGGTTTCACAGGGATTGGAGTAAGTGTAACAAAATCTGAATCTATGATTTTCTGGCTTAGTCTGAAAAACTGGTTTGCTGTACAGACCCCCCACAAGCCAGTACATTATGTGAGAGAAGAGAGAGCAGAAGGTGGGAGAGGTGCAAAGGACACTGGGGTCTCTGAGCAAGGATCAGGTAGAACTTTCTTTGGATACAGACCTGAATGAATAAATAAATACCCAACTAGTTGACAATCCTCACTTTTTTCATCAAAAGGCGGTCCTGACATCCCTGGAAAGAATCCAGTAAACCACTTTTCATCAAAAGAGAAAAACTGAATCAAATCCAAACATTTATGGAATTTATGGAATTACACACACTTGGCAAAAAGTTAAAAGCAAGGACAAAATGGTAAAGGCAATCATTTTGGATCAGCTATATCTACAATGTCAAAGTATTTGTGCTTAATTTTAACTGTTAGCTTTTGGGTTTTGGTTTTGGCTTTTTTTTTTTTTTAATATAAAT